>VUQK01017485.1:0-11994 GCA_015106715.1 Bujurquina vittata
TTTCTGTAGCCCCCGAAGTCAAGTGCATGCACGACCGCAGTGAGATCAAACGTGCACATTGTGAATGAAACTGCCCGTGCTCTGTGGCAGATTGCAAATTGCGGTGAAACGATACAGACACAACGAGCGATAGAAGCCGGGGCGGAGTCCGCGGTGCGCTCCTGGGAGACACAGAGAAGCGCAAACTTGCTTGGATTTAAATCGATAGGTTTTGTATCCAATAAAAGCAAGTAGTAGCAAATAAATTGGAGAATATTCTGTCAATTTAGTGACATTTCCACAGTTGCGGTCTCGACCGGTCTTGAAATAAAATCCCGAGTCCGCAACGTACGAGACCGAGACAAGACCGAGACCAAATGAGGTCGAGTCCATGACAAGACCAAGACCATCAAAAAGTGGTCTCGAGACCGGTCTCGAGACCAAGACCGATCTCGAGTACTACAACACTGGCTTCTTGGCAATAAATCTTATACGTTGGAAAGCCTGTTTATTTCCCCTCACATGGAGCAACATTTGTAAGTAAAAACGCATGTGAGGTTTGCACCTATGACAAACTTGCCAAATCCTCTGTGCCAATGCCAAACAGCTGATTCAGTCTTGTTTGGAGCTTCTGGTACCCGGGAGCTGACAATCAGGCTTCTTATCATTGGAGGCAATCTCAGTGCAGAGATACTGAGATGAGTTTCTGCAGCCAGTGGAAATATCACATCTCCACAGTCTGAATCTCTGTCCTCCAACATGACAAAGCTCACCCCCACACAGCAGATTTATCAGAGACTAGCTCCAGAATTTGGGAGTGGAGGGGTCGGGACGGCCTCCCTGCAGTCCTGACCTCAGCCCCACTGAACACTTGTGGGATCAGCTTGGACGTGCTGTTTGTGCCAGAGTGACCAACACAACCACAAATGCTGGCTGAAGAATGGGATGCTGTCCCACAGCAGTGTGTGAGTAAGCATGAGGAGGAGGCTGCTGTGTAGGATTCTTCCGCATGCTGAGGCTCCTGTTTGTTGCATGAATACATGGTTAAAATGAAAATATGTCTTGTTTATTCACACTTCGATCATCCAGTCAAATAAGCAACATCAAACAGAGTCAGTATCAGAATCAGCTGTTTGTCACTAGCACAGAAGATATGTTAGGTCTTTCAACGCTTTCCAGCGGTATAAGATTTAACAATCAACCAAACACAACTTTCCTCACTTTTTCTGCTAGTTTACAAACAATGTTTCTATTTGGAAATGAAGGCATTTGCATCATTTTTGAATCTGATTCTTTCCTCTCTGCAGTATATTTTACAGTAATCCTCCATCAACCCTGCCCTGCTGCTTTAGTCAGAGGTCTGTGAGAACAGCAGTGGAGTCCCGGTGTTTTATGGGAATGCTTACGAGTGAGGCCTGCTGTAAATTTTGATGCCGTGGAACTTTGGCTGGCAGAAACCCTGTCTCTGACACCCAGTTTAATGGTCCAGCGGGCGCATCAACCCCGCTGATCGATCTTAGTCCTTCTTTCTCCCGTCTTTCTCCATCCTTCTTTAACCTCTGTCATTCATAAGTCATACTGGACTTTATGTCTTAAAGGCACAATGGAGAAATAACCAGCTGACCTCTCCTCTCTTTGTCTGCAGCTGCATTAGTCTTCCTCTGTCCTCATCCTCACCTTGAAGCTTTACGTCTATTTCTGCCCTCCACGCCTCTTTGCTCTTTGCTCCTCTGCTTCGTATTCAGCCATGAGCTCACTTTTATCCAGAAAACAGGAACTAATCAATAAAATCCTCCACCGTAGACACAGGTCAGGATGAAAACTTGCATTTTCTTGGCACACCCTTGCTAATGATTGCCAATTCTCACTCTACCTCATACCTCCATCTGTCTTTTCCACCCTTGGTCTTTCACAAAGTTATTTCCAGTCCCTCCCTACACCCCGTTTTCAGCCAGCATCTCTCTGTCTTTGTGCCTTTCCCCCTCCATTCCAGTAAAGGGGAACATTCCAGCCAAAGCAGGGGCAACAAAGACCTTGTGTTGGAAAGGCCACTTCAACAAGAGCGAGCATTGTTGAAGTTTCCATTAGCACTTCAGCCGGCTGAAAATACAGACGCCAAGAAAAGCCAAGTGGGCAAAGGCAACATTGTGATTGATGCATGTTGAAGTGTCAGTGAAGGGGCCGGGAGGAAAGATACAGAGGTTTTGTTAATCCGTTTTTTCATTACCATATTATCATGTAATTTACCACATGGACACCTCTCGCTTTCACCTCAAATGTAGACTGTAGATGCTCTAGCCATGAAATGAATGATACATTTTTTAAAATCCTTAAAGATGTTAAAAAATAAAAAGTATCAGATAGTTTTTTTTTGTTTTTTTTTTTATTAAGAAAATACATTTTAGTTATGCTTGCCCTGCCAGCTGATGGGGGGTGCTGTCACGTCATGTCTATAGCTTCTTCTTTGTGAGTGATTTCTGAAGGTTCAGTGTTTTGTAACTTCGTTCCAAGCACATCTAATAATGTGTTAACTCTGAGCCAATAAAGTTTTTTTCTAGATGTTCTTTAGTCAAAACTTCCATTTATAGATTCAGTTTCATGGATATTTGAAATAACTGATTTATGTGTAAAATGTGCGTTATTTTAGCATGTATTATAACAACCAATATGAGACGTCAACCATCAGCGAAGTATTCCAAGGAAGAGGTTAGGAAAGAGAAAGTGAGATACTCAGGGAGATGAAGAAAGTAGACAGGAGTACTGGGAGGGTGGGCGTGCAGCAAAGGGGTGCACCGGAGAAG
This sequence comes from Bujurquina vittata, assembly GCA_015106715.1. Classification (NCBI taxonomy): domain Eukaryota; kingdom Metazoa; phylum Chordata; class Actinopteri; order Cichliformes; family Cichlidae; genus Bujurquina; species Bujurquina vittata. Next base: position 2,781 of record VUQK01017485.1, read on the forward strand.
AAAAGGCTTATGATGAGTTGTACTGTATGTGAGGCTGGACACTAAGGAAGGAGATTTGCACTAATTGGCTAGACAGAGAGATTGAGCTGGAAAGGATGTGCAGCAGATTAGGATGATTATGGATAGAGCTGCAAAGATGGAAGGAGTACTTTGTGGAGAGAGGAAGATGGAGGACAATTACTGAATCGGGAAAGGCAGAGGATGAGTAAGGAGGCAGTGAGGGCATTTACAAAGATGATGAAGAGTGGAAAGGTGGTGACATACCTGTGGAGGTATGAAGATGTTTCGGAGAGAGGGCAGTGGACTTTTTAACTAGACTGTTTAAAACAATCTTGAAGAGTAAGGGGATGCCTGAGGAATGGAGGAGAAGTGTACTGCACCAGTCTTCAAGACCAAGGCTAATGTGCAGAGCTTTAGGAACAGCTACAGGAAGTTAAAGAGGGTGGGCCTAAAGACAAACATTCACCCACCTGTGTGCTACGCTGGGTGGTGGTGCAGATGGAGGCACTGCAGAGAGTGGTTAAGTCTGCACAGAGAACCATCGGGTGCAGCTTACCACTGATCAAGGACATCTACACCACCAGATGACGGGAAAGAGCTACCTGCATTCCCCGTGAGCACACCCACCCCGCACACACACTTTTAACCCCCTCCCGTCCAGGAAGGAGGCTGCGCTTCATCCAGGCAAAAACATCGAGGCTGAAAACCAGCTTCTACAGTCAGACTGCTCGACCATTCCACTCCCATATACTGACCATGCACCCCACCCATATCAGACAGCTTCCTCTGAAGCTCCACACTCACACAGCACCATGTCTACACAGCACTTAAAAGAAATACATTCCATGTTGTTATCAAAACTGCTGCTGTAGTAAAATGCTGCTATACCTGTTTTAGCGTATTCTTATTCTGTTTTTAGTTATCCTAGTTTACCTGCCCATTTATTTATGATTTATTTTCTGCACTTTAAATTTTATTTTATTTAGTACTCTAATCCCATGTTTTACCTACACAGAGACCTGAGAAACTAAATTTGTTCACACTGTCTCCTGGTCTGAATGACAGTGACGCTGATGAGAAAGAGCTGTTGAAGCGATGTTAATGCACAGCCAAAGGAAATTCAAAAAAGGGTTGGTGAGAGATCAAAAACTGAAAAATTATTCAAGTTATTCAGTTCTTTACCAAATATTCTCCAATATTCCTTTGACTAAATATTCTTTAAAGATGTATCCGCTGTTGATTCCATTAGCTGATATTTCCACCAACATTTATTTCTTTTAAGACTCTTTTGTTTGCAGGGACGTTTACATAAATTAAATTTGGAGTACATTGTATCTTTCATTGCAATATAATTTTCTGTCTTGTTTCAGTTTTTTTCCTTCTCATTATATTTTTAGATTTCAGCCTATTTGAAGATGACATTTATTTTTTGGTTTTTTGGTGCATGTTATGTCCTTTGAATCAATGTGTTACCTTTTTGTTGAATAAATTGCTGCCTACCTGAATCTTGTACGGTACGTGGGAGTTATTTATATCATTTGTTCCTGGGCTGTCTGATGTCACGTGATGTTATAAAAAGTGACTGTAAAAAGCATGCAGGGTTAAAAAGCTAATGTATTAGATCAGCTGTGTGGAGAGACACTGATACTGAGCAAAATACAGGTGTGTGTGTGTGTGTGTGTGTGCGTGTGTCATGGAGAAGAAGTGCAGGGTGTGTGTGGGTGCTGTTTGTTTTCGGATTAGTGATTATCCATATAAATTACAGACATCTGTTTAGAGGTGTCATTGTTTAAGTATGCAGCCTCATGCCTCTCTGGGATGTGTTTGTGCGTGCGTCTGGAGTCGGCAGGGACCATAATGACCTCATTTCCTGCTGAAATATATGCAGGCACAGCTCCACCACATAAACCTCCAAATAAACCTTATAAACTACGGCACAAGGCCCGTTACCTTGAATCACACAACGACACAATAAACACTGAGCCACCACTGAAATACACACGACACCTACAAAATACACCTGCCTGTGTTACTATGGAAAATATATTCTGCAGGTATTGCATGGAAACAGGTGCAGGTTATATATGAGGAAACACGCACACACACACACACACACACTTGTTGTCCTTCCAGCTCGCTCAGTAAACGAGGCGATAAAGACGACAGCTGAGACAGGTTGATAGAAGCCGTGTCAGTCACAGCCACTCCTAAAATTTAACAAGACATTAATAGAGGAGCGTTGCTGCTATCGCTCTTTCTCTCGCTCGCTCTCTCCACTGTTTCATACACTTTGTTTAATGCTCCCATCTATATCTATGTCTATATTTATCACGTGGAACTCAGGATGGAAACTGATTTTTCAGTGTCGATTGGTCGATGCAGCTGTGATGTTTTAATTACATTTGCACGCAGCTGAATAGTTAGCTTTAGCCACTGAGCAAGGCCACAAACATGTGAATGTGCATGTGACTTTTACTGCATTATATCTTGTAGCAGTATTTCTCTCTCTTTCTCACACACACACACACACACACACACGCACACACAAGTCATATGGTGGGCTTTTTTACAACCTCTTTAAATTTTATTAAGGCTTAAAGTTTGCATTATCAGGGGCATGGCCTCTTTGACTGACAGGTGGGCAGTGACACAGGCGGCTGCAGCTGCTAGCTGTCTGCTAGCTTCACCTCGGCTAATTGGAGTCCCTGTGTTACGGCCCTAGCCAGGCCTGCTATAGTTTTCCGGCCCACTGGGTGTGGCTTGCTCTCTCCAGCCTTGGGTGCCTCCCCTTTTGGCACAGCTGAACCAACTCTGCAATCAGGCTGGAGTATTTAAGGCCTGAGTGAGGAGCACTCAGGGCCAGTGAGTGCCAGTGGCGGCTGGAGTGGTGTGTTATCTTGGGAATTGTGTCAGCGTACAAACTATGTGTTGTTGTAGCAGCTTACTCCTGCTCAGTGGAGAGGAGAGTGTTTAGTGCATTTGATGCCTTTGGCCTCACCTTTTGGTTTTGGGGCATTCATTCCTGTGTTTTCCTTTTTGTTTGTAGGTGAAAGCGGCTAGTCCGTCTCTTTGTGTTATCTTAATAAAACTCCTTTATCTCCCTTATTTTGCTTTTGTGTCCTTTTGTCTACCCGGTCACTTTTATTGTTACTTCCCCAAAACGCTAGGGTTTTGGGGACACCTTAGGGGAACGCAACACCCTGAATGGGACCTCTGGACTGTGTTCGTGCTGTTGGAGCCTTTTGGAGTTATATGACCAATAATATGGCTTCTGTGTGGTTAATTTTACTAACAGAGTGTGCAAGAAGGGTGAGCTCCAGTTTGGTACGTGAAATGTTATTTAGAACTAATTTGCGTTACCTGGGTTAGCGAGCCTTAGCTTATGAACTAGTCCTCTGCCCTCTGATCCAAATGTGGTCATTTCTGGATAAAAAAACAAACAAAAAACAGTAGGTGTCAGCTATAGTGCTACAATCTCTGCTTAAAAGGAGAGTACACAAACCTTTCGGTGATATTATGATGTGGTTTTTATGTAGTCTAGGGGGCTGTAGTCTTTCTTTCTCTAGAAATATGAGTGACAAACTGCTCACAGTTTAGCACAATTATCACAACATATAACTTAAATTTGGGGCATTTTTATTAAGCTTATCTAACCTGTCTGTCCATTTTACGGCATCAGTTTCAAATATTAGAACTTCCACAGCAGCACTGTTGGGATAACAAACATATGACTGCACTTATGACTGCAGTGTTTCTCCATCTCTATATTTTCTTTACCTTTATGTATCCCCTGCTTTCCTCTGACATCTGTTCATCCATCTACTGCCTCCTTCCGATTCCCTGCCCTTTCCCTTTTATAACCCCGCTCTCTCCCATCTTCTGGAGCCTGTCATTAAATGTAATTTGTCTTGTGGTGGGTCTGATGTGCAGAGGGCCAGGCAAGAGGTGAGGCTGCTGTTTAAAGTACTTACTTCCACCATATAAGGGCTCTTATTGCCCTTCGCAAGAAAATAACCCCAACAGAGAGAGAGTCTTTTCCCGCCGCACTCATTTGAGAAACTTTACTTGTTAATAGTTTCAAAAAAGAAACCATCAGCCCCTACGTATAAATGTTTATTAAAGATATTACATTTCTGTACTGCAGGGGAAAGTTTTTTCAAAACTTTAACTGGAAATGGAGAAACTGTGTCAGTAGAAGAAGATGCTTCAGCCACACAATGCTAAGCTAAAAGCTGGACCACTAAACAGCAGCTTGGCTAAACTCAGTGAGTTTGTTGACCTCCATCCCTCAGTCCTCACTAATAAAGCAGCTAAATGTGTGCACTTCAGCAAAGCCATGTTTTCCTGCTGCCACTTGGGGCTGCTGAAGTGTAAAGCTGCAAGGTGTAATCTGAAGAAAAATAAGATTGCGCCACTTAAGACTGAAGAACTTTATCTGGATTTGTTTGCAGTGTGGAGGCTGGCTCAGCATGTTGCAGAACAGCAGCAGGAGTACTTCAGGTTGCATCATGTTGTTTCCTGAATTGCATCATTAATTCATTTGGTTTTGGTAAACAAGAAGTGGAGCTGTGAATTTTTATGTAGTGCTGTGTGTGGTGCTGCTGCTGCTGCTGCTTGTGAGCATCCTGAGAACTGGACACTGCAACTCGCGTGATCTGAAGTAGACGTGGAGCCTGGTGGTGCAGAACAGCACAGTGGATAAAAATGTGCTTCAGTCAGATGAGGCTCATGTGAAACCGCTTTTGTGTCAACCGTACAACCTTCACATTACGATACTGAACTAAACTAAGAGTTTTGCTTACTTTTAGGTAGAAAAAGCAAGTTGAGATTTACAGTTTAATTATTCAGAGAATGAAACTTTATGTTGCAACAGGAAATTTCTAATAGTTGCAAAAAGCTAACCCAAAAGTGCTCCCCATCCGCACGAGGGCGGGGGGATAAAAGTGAAGACACTGGGAACCAGCAGGACTCCTCATGAAGTTGGGTTTTAGCCAACAGTCACTATAACCAACATGAAGAACGCAGAACATGATAACCTACTTGGAGTTTGTCAAACAGCTTTAACTCCAAACACCACATCTGCGCAACAGCTGGAACTGCTCATCACCTATTTATACTATCCATAGAGTGTGAAGGGGGGTGGGCAGCATCATGCTGCGGGTTGTCTCTACAAAGCAGAGCTGAAAGATGAAGCCTAAACCTGCAGTTCCTCTATCGGCCACTTGCAGCATAGACTTCCTTATTCAAATATTCAACTTTACAACAGAAAGAATGTTTACAGCCTGATTAAAAAAATAAATATTTGTAATAATAAAATTAGCACCTACACATAGTTTACCCCTTCATAACAAATATATACATGAGATGATTTTTAAATGGTGATTTGCACGTCTCTTTCATTATTATGCTCATGTAGGTTTTCTCAGAAGCAGCAGGCTTCTAGAGATTTTAAATACTAATGGCGATCATGCGCAGCAGACATCATGGACACAGAAGCTCAGATCACCCAGTTATCCATGCCTCCAATGAAAGGTCATACATTTGCGCCCATGAGCAACTCAGAAGCTGTTTTGATTTGTGCTATTAATGGAAAAAGGAGGAAAGAGGATGCCTCATTGCAGTTCCCATCAACAGTACCTTAAAATGAGCTTCAAGGTTCTCTGAAGTTTAAGATTTTATGAGACTTTTAAATAATACAAGCACAAAAACAAGTGAAGAAGACTGACTCGTTGAGACACTTGTATAATATGATTAATAAGTTAATATTCAAGCCGATACACAAAAACAGCTCTGGTAATAATCAGCACTTGAGAGACATTTGAGATTCACGTCGCAGCTCTGAGAATATGTTTTAATTTTTTTTGAATGTGTGTGCGGTAAGTGGGTCCCCTAAGTTATTTGTGAGGTTTTTATAAAAAATAAGAACAAAATATTTCAGAACCACAACAAAATATACTCAATAAACAGCTTTAGAGCAGGAGCTGCTTGACCAAAGATGCGTCCGTCATGAAGCACTGATGGCGGATTCTTGGTGTCCGAAATGATGGAACTGTTGTTCTAACTGTTCCAAAATCACTTTGAGGCCTTTAAAATCTAACATCTGCTCCTTATATAAAATAATTTACCTGTAAACTCTGATTGCTGTCAAAACAAGACTTGTGTACTTGGCCACCTTTGCTGATGCAGGTAAATATTTAAGATACTGGCTCCATTTTTGGCACATGCCATGTCATCCCTCTTTCTGTAAAGTATGTGGTTGAAATGCATCAATTTTTATAGTTAGAAAAAAAGAAAAGGTTTAAAAAAGAGAATCCCCTTTTGGGGAATTTTTAATGCAATTATCTGTCCAATAATATGATCGCTATGCAGTTAGTTGTACTAACAGACCACCCAAGAAGTCTGAAGTCCAGTTTTAGTGAGTCTTGTGTTCTTTGTGGGATTCTTGGCACTAATTTGTACCTGTGCTTTGCTGGTTATGAGTGTAGCATGCTAACCAGGGTAGTGAGCCAAATATGGTCATTTCTTGAACTGAAAAGAACAACATTGCCAAAAACTCTGAGGCTTAGACCAAACTATCACAATAACTCATAAAAACACTTAAATGTTACTCGATTGCTTAATATTTGAGAGACAATGAGGCAGTACATTTACCTTCAATTCAATATGGGTCTGTCATGTTGGTGTAGCCCGGAAGGTCCGCAACACCAAAGTATTTCATTGATCAAGAAGTCAAGCAGCAGTTCACACTCCCTCCTCAGTGCATATATGCAACACTATTGCTGATCTGCAGATTTGTCCAATATCAACTTATTCCCATGGACAGGGTGAGGGTTTTCTAGTGAGGACAGTCTGTGCAGAACACAAAAAACACGTGCTTTCCCTCAGTAGACACCTGTTAGCCTGTACGCGTCAGTGTACTATCGATTCTTCGTGTGTGGATGTTTTTATATGAGCCCCCTGATTGAGCTAGGAGAGTAAAACATCCCGCAGCATCCAAACACATCATTAGAGCAGTTCACGACCTCATGTTTTCAGGCAGGGTGAATGGGTCTGTCCTGGAGCCAGGCCTCTTCTTCAGCTTAAGGAATAAACAGTCCATTTCGGTTAAAGATCAGCTCAGTAAACTACTTGTTAATCAACAGAGGTTTGCACTCCCCATGGACAGCTGTTTTAGACTTAGATCATTAAAATTCAGAAGACAAAACCAGAAATATTATTTCCAACTTTGATTCAAATAACTTAAAGCACAGAAATGATCTCACCGAGTGGTTTCAGCATTATGACCAAAAGTCTCAGACTGCAGTGATTTTTATATGAAGCGTTCAAAAACAAATGTTTTGCCATGAAGATGGAGAAATATCACCAGTCAGACTAAAACAGATTAGTGGAACTTTAGTGGTAACTTGTCATATCGGCTGAGGAAAGCAGACAATAAATTCACACCCAAGCACACCAAGCAACATTCAAAAGGTTTATTGAACAGCAGAAGACAAACTGAAAGACTAGCCAGCTCTTGTGTGCTTGGGAGTTCTGTAAATGGAAGGAGAACGGAGACATTAACGACTCCCAAAGTCCAGAAGAAGATTGTGTGGGTGATTGTAAAAAGGTAAGTCTCACTTGGTCAGGTGCCAAATCCAGATCCAGAGAGGGGGGTTCTGAGAAAGAGCAGCTGAGTTGGTCAGTAATGTGGTGGAGAGTGGACAGGAAGATGTTCCCTCACCGTGTTTCCAGAGTGGTGAAATCCCTCTAAGGTGTTTGGGCCGGTAGGTCTCGTAAATGAGTGTGGAAGAAAACGAGGAACTGAGGCTGAGGAGCAGGGGAGTTCTGCGATTGACGCAGAGTGGAAGACCAGAGGTCTAGGCAGACAGAGGGCAGGATCGGTACCGATCCAGAAAAACATTAACAAATGGATGAGGCGATGAGGAGCAGGAACACCCTGACCCCGAGGCTGAACCAGGATGAGAATGTTCCTGCAATCACAGAACTCATTGGTTCAGAGTTCCTTCCTTCCACCGATGCAGTGAGTTTGATCTCCTCATCTGAGGCTTGTTCACCTGAATCAGCCTGTAGCCATTCTTCACCTTTTAGAAATATGGCAGTGCTTCCAGTTTCTAGTTGAAAATTGCTGACTATGCTGCATTACAATGGAGAGAAACATGGTGTCTAAAGTCAGATCATGGCTGGACTGCAGCTTTCTGCTGGGACAGTTCATGGAGCTCTAAAGAGCTTAGTGAAAAGGGGATCAGTTGACTCCAAAGCACCAAAAGTGAAAAATACATCTAGTTTTCTTCCCTGAGATAGAAAAGCCGCATTATCACAACACTCTAATCAGCAAATATCTCAGAAGAAGGTTTTCCAACTGTGCTGTCACAGAATATGTTCTCATTTCTGTCAGCAGCCACGACGTGCACAAAGTGTCCTTCGCAGTCGGTGCACTGACGTAGAAGAAATGGATCCCAGACATCGCTGCTCCTTATTTCAGAGTGGCCAATTCTGCATTAGTACCTTGAAGTGGGGCAGAGGAGTAAATCACGTTTATCAGCTAGGAGAACCATTTTTTTGTCTCTTTATTTATTTAGGTTTGTTTGTTGGGTGGCTGTGGCTCAGGACGTGAAGTGGGGCCATATACTAACTGGTATGTCAGCGGTTCAATCCCTGGCTCCTCCAATCTGCATATTATCCAAGTTTCTCTAGCCTGGACTTCAAACTGCCCGCTGTGGATCCACTGGCATGTGTCAAGTCAAAAAATATTTCAAGGGGAGAAATAAAGTGCTGCAGGAATGTGGCTCGTAATGGAAAAGTCAGAAATATTAATATTGAAATGCAGTGGTGGGCCGTCAGGGCCTGCAAGGCCTTCTCTGCAGGCCTAAAAAATATCTGAATCATATTAATTATATTTTTTTCCATCAATACTTGTTAAATAATTCCAAATGGTCTGTACGGTTCCTTTCATAACTTTTCCCGTGGTCGCGCTGTTTCCCGATGTGTATTTTCATATTAAAGCAGTTAACCAATCACATTTCAGCCATCATTTGTTGCTAGGGTCAAAGAAATCTGCCCGGAGGCCTTCAGAATCCCTTCTGAGGGCCCCTGCAGCACAAAATAAGTGTCTGCCAACCTGTTGCTTCAACCAATCAGATTTTGATTTGCCCGCATCAAGGCCTTCTCGAAGATGTAGGCGGAGTCAGCATATTCATACACTTTGATTGGATAG
>VUQK01017495.1:0-17819 GCA_015106715.1 Bujurquina vittata
TGATTGTTAGAGTCTACAGTTAGATGCAGTACATATTTGTGATTGTTAAAACTGGTGTTATGTCACCTGCACCAGCTTCATCTCACTTTCCTTAGCAGGCTGTTTCCAGCCTGTGTCGGCTAAATGTGCATTGCAGTATGCCTACAGCAAAAACAAGGAGCTTCATTCCCGTTCATATAATTTTGTATTTGCCAATTAGTTTTTATTTTGATTTGACTTTATTTTGTTTAATTCAGTTTCACTGACGATGGTTTGAAAATATTTAGTTCAAGTAAATTTTTTTTAACCAAAGAAACAAATCCCAAACTTTGGAATATTTCTTTAGTTTCAATGTTTTTCAAAAGTCAAATTTTTATTTTAGTTATATTAGTTTTCCTTTTAATTAGTTTTAGTGAACTGCAATAACCTTGCTCATTCATAAACAGGGCAGATGCACAAGGTGCATAAACTGCACACTAATGTTTCACCCACAAGTCTGCAATTCATTGTTTAATCAACACATTTCAAGTAAAATTAAGTTTAATTTATATAGCAGCTTTCAAAGATGACTATTTTAAAACCTTTCCAATTCTGCATAAAAACACCCCCCACCCAACCACAAAAAGACACCATGAACCACCTTTAAAAAAACTTTCATTTTTACTGTCCTTTCACGAGCAACAGCTGAATGTTACTCTGCAGTTAGCAATTTATTTACCATTTTATCACTGCATTTGCTTAACTGTGCTGTGACCACTACTGCTCCCTTTTTGAATGAGGTTCTTTCCTATTTTTCACTATTCCTCTCTCACTCTGCCTCTTATTCATCCTCTTCCTCATTACTGCAGCTCCCCGAGGGGATCCTAATCAGTTTAAGCTGGCCTCACCTACACCGGCTAAGAAAGAGGATGGGGGAAGGAAGGAAGGAAGACACACATAGAGAGGGAAGGATGGAGGAAAAAATAAATAATTGAAAGAAGAGTGTAGGCGAGAGATAGGCAAGAAAAAGAAGAAATTGTTAGAGAGGAGATAAGAGTGGAGGGCTGCTGTGGTGAGGTTGGGCAGGTACAAAGATGTAAGAAATGCATTAAAAAATATAAGCACATGCATACGTGCACGCACACCCCTGCTTAGGGGCTCTGTGCATAGCTTGTTACACATTGCTTTGAGCTGCACACGGCCTGCTTTCTCATTTATAGATGATGGGGGGAGAATGGTAGGGAGATGGGCTAGAGAAAGAGAGGGAGTGGGATTTTCTCTCCCTTTCTCACCTGTTCACCTGGGGCATTTTCCATTGATTTGCTTCTTTTTAAATATTTGAGTGGCTCTTTTATTTACACACCGCTTTATTTATTCAGGCTCACGTCGATGCTCAGGAGGAGTCAGCCAATTACCTATGCATTATTGACGAGGATAGTTTCGGTCTCATGCGGCTACAATCTCCTCCTCCTTTTCTGCTTCTTTCCATCTTCTAACCTTTCCTTTTTACAATTACACCTCATAATACTTCATTCCTCCCACTTTTTTTCTTTTCGTAAACATTGCTTTCCTTTAATCTCTCTTATCTTCCATTTTTTTCACTCTCCTGCTCTGCTGGGTTTGGACATATTTAAATACAAAACAAGAGTGATGAGAGCCCCATCACACCATGTCATAAATTAACAATGACTAATACATACGCACAATACATTAACAGCTTTCTTTTTATTCTCAGTGTCTATCAACCCTGGCTTTCAAGCACACTTGAGGTGCAAATCCCTAGTCACTGCGTCCTTTCACTTCTGGATTTGTATTCACTGTGTATATTCACACAATTGCAGCATCACTATTCAAAGGAACTTCATCATTTATTAGTGTAGCTAAGCTGCTCTTTATGGTCATATGACAGCTGAGGTTTTCTTTCAGTTGGAGTTTCAACACATTTCCCTCATATATAACATTTAACATGCACATTTATAGACCTTTTTTTTTGTATTTGGAAGCCTAAATCCACTGTTATTCTTGTTCATGAACAGTGGTCCCACCTCTGATGGAATATGACAGTGAATGACATGAACATCCACAGCTCCAGGATGTTTTATTTGGTTTTATTTATTTATTTATTTGGAAAATGAGCACAGAGAAGAAGACGAGGTAGTCCAGGCAAGGAGCATCCAATTAAATGTAAAATAATGCATCAGAACAATGATAAAAATACCTTAAAGAGAGGCGCTAAAGCAGTTTTTTTTTACCCAGAAAATAGCTCAAATGAGGGACCACATCAAAGCCCATTATAAGGGTTATTTTGAACTGTGACTTGTGCACAGCCAAGAATCTGAGTTGAAATCAGTCTCACAGGTCCCCTTTAGCCATCAATTTCAGTGTGGAAGGTTAATGTTGTGAAACAGTGTATCATTACCAAAGCCGCAATCGCTAACAAGGTCTCAAACAAAAGACAAACCAAAAGCATATTTTCCTGAATGAGGTTTGTGATTTGTCTGACCGTCACCACTCCCGCCTCTTTCAAATGAGACTGTTTGCTCTCAGCTACCAAGATTGCTGCCGCTGGTGCATCAGAGCACAAATGCCAAAAGACACCTTCACAATGCCAGCGGCTTCTGACAAAACTCTACTATTTAACACCCTATGATGTGAACAGGTTGTCAGCACCAATACAGACTTTCCACAGTTCAGTAGTACACTTGGCATGTGTTGCTAGTTCAAACTGTTGCACTCATCTGCAAGTAGGCTGAAGGAAAGCTGCAGTTATTAATGATTGAGTTACTACTGACTGAGTCTGAGGCTTTCAATCTCCCAACAATGGTTTCTGATGGAAGTGTGGAGGTTTCTACCACTAAAAGCTTCAGATCCGGTCAGTAACAATACACTGTAGTTGAATGTACATGCACTGTAAACCTTCAATGAATCCATGCATATTTAAACACAAACTGAGGGCTTCCATGTGTGAATTATCTGTATTGGCACAGCAGGGGGAGTTTCTTTACAAAAGGAGAGAGTGGGATAACAGCGCATCAGAGGTGAACAGGAAATTGGCGAGCTCCACCTTGATGTGAAAAGCCCAGCAGGGATCTGACCACATGACCACATGACTAAAAGCGCCGGATACATCCTTCTCCCTACTTCAAAAGGAAATCTGCTTCATTAAAGTGCTGTGCAAGAAAATACTGGGAAAGTACTACAAAGAGATGAGTGTTTGTCTTTACATCTGTAGGCGAGCTCACACTTACAAAACGCACACTCACAAAAAAGCTTCCCCTTACTTTCACACATTAAAACAGCCAGCGATGTGTCTATAGCCTCATTCACGTATCTGAAAAATGAAACGCAAAGAAATGGTGAGGCTAATATGGATGTACAATCAGAGGCTTCACATAGACAATGCAGTGTGCAGAGGTGAGAATCAGAGGAAGCAGCAATTAAGTCAGTCTGCAGTGGCTACAGTGTACAAATAAAATGTTTGATTTCAGAGAGCTCCCAGAAAAATGACACACAAAACCTGCAAAATACAGAGACAAGAGGAGAAGGGAAGAAATGAGAGTTTGGATTTAGGCTGAAGGCTGACTTGCCTTTGTGTGTTTACAGAATAAGACTGTGTGTGTTTGCGGTATAATAATAAATTTGATAAAGGCCATTATGAATGCCGACAGAGATGTAAAGACTGTAAATAATTATGCGTGCGCGCAGGCTACTGTGACCACATGTCTGTCAAACTCATGTCAAACTGAAGCTGAATAATGGCAGGTTCTGACAAACATGCTTCCCGTGAATTTATATATTTATTATCGTCATTTGCTCAGTAATTATTCAGCTGTGTACATCAATCTGTTCCTGTGCTGATTAATTATTGTTTAAACTGAATAAATAATATGCTTGGATGTGGTTCTAATTCAAATTTCTTAACAGCTGACAGACCAAATAGGACTGATAACAAGCTCATTAATGCTGCTTTGGAGATACAGTCGCCCACACAGCCTGGAAACACTGAAAACAGGCAATGACAGAAATAAGACTGAGACACTGATGTGGACAGAACAGACACACAAGGTACATACTGCACTTTGTTATAATTCGGAGGCAGCTAAGCTTAGCTTGTTTATTTGATCCTTTATTCAATTGAGGGGGTTTATTGTAATTAATATTCCACTACATTTACCTGACAGCTGTAATTACCTACGGGTCAGATTTTCATTTCTTTATTGCTATGTTGTGAGTCAGCCGGCTAATGAAAAGTAATAGTTTCTAACTCTGTTTGTCCCAGATTTGTCCTGACGAAGTCTTCAAATGTCTTGTTTTGTCTGACCTCAATTGTGACACATAAAGATATTCAGTTTATTATTAATAGAAAAGTGCAGCAATTATTTAAAGTGAAAAAACACATTCTGATCATTTTTTGATTAATGAAATAACTGTCACTCTTTTAAGCTCTTCAAATAATACTTTGATATTAATACTTTAAAACACTCTCCAGAGGTATTTGAAAATATGTAGCAATAATTTTATCACTCATGGTTTTCATGTCACACCTCTGTTATACAGTACGTCCACAGGATCTATTATTTCCAAACGTGCAACGCTTTCACTCCCCCCCCCCACACACTCCTACTCACAAAAAAAGAGTTTCTGAAATAATAAAAAACTACAATTCGCAATTACAGCTTGTATCTTATTAATACCCAAGAAAAACAAGCAACAATTCAACACTCACAGTTCAAGAAGCCAGAAGCTGTTTGTTTGGTAGACCTGAACTACAAAAGTTGGACTTCTTCAGGTAACTTCGATGTTAAACCTGCATTTTCAGTATTATGAATACATGGTAACTCATGCTGCACACCTAAACTTTTCCAGAGCAGGTAAACAGGAGGAAAGTTTTTTAATAGAGTCTAAAAAGATTGTCTGTCCTTGATGAGCATCAGTACGAACTAAAGATGATTAGGAACAACTTTATTCTCTTATTTTCTTAACATTTTTATTGTTCAAATGCCTTAATATATGATCCTAAAATGGGGCAGCTACTGTACTTGGGGACCTTATATCAAATTTGCGTGTAATATAAGCCACGTTTGAATTCATCTTTTTGTGCTCCTCTTAGACCATTAAACACCAGCGGGACTGTAGCTGAAAGACTAAAATCTTATACACATCTAAATATTAGTTTAAGGGAGTAACAACTGTAATCCATCGGATTCTTGTGTGTCTTAATGTTCTTTTAGGTTATACAGTCCACTTTTACTGCTGAAAGCGCACACAACCCAAGTTCCAAAAAAAGTTGGGATGCTGTGTCAACAGAATGCAATCATTTTCAAATCTCGTATATCCACATTTTAAATAAAACATCTAAAGTTTAAAGCGTGCAAGTGGACTACTTTAGAAAAAATAGGGCTATTTTGAATACTGTGTTAAGTGTAAAACCTCTTCGTATTGTATTTTTCTAATGTTAGAGTTTCATCTTCTTTGTTAAAGAAGCTGCACATAAGGAGACTGCGTCTGTGCACTTGTAGCAAGATTGATGAAGCTCGACAAACACTGGGTTAACTTACTGAGGTGATGATCATGACCAGGTGACCGCTTAACCTGATTGCCAATCTCAGGGTAATTGGGCCAAATAAAGGACAAATATCCTGGATATGTCAAACTTGCTCCGTATCACAATCCAAGTTTTCCATAAACAATGACAAAATTCTAATTATTAAAGGAATTTGCAGTAATTTCCTTACCTTTGATTAATAAATTAATTGACTCATCACTTCCATTTCAGTCACATTTGCTTAGAGACTTATACAGATAAATTAATGGGCATTAAAGCTCGGTCTGGTGTTTCATGTCAACAAACCATGATCAACACAGTAAAAGAACAACAACAACAACAACAACAACAAAATAATTCAATAAGGTCAATTTCCATTTCATATTGTTTCCCTGCTATACATAAGTATAATAATGACTGTAGAACCTGAACAAAGAGAGCGATCCTGCCTGTTGGAGAACAAAAAGCAGCATCAGAAACATTTTCAGTGTTTTAGTCACAAGTGAGACTCCTTCAAACAGGAAGGCAGGTGAACTGTTTTCAGTGAAGGAGCTTTGATTAGGCATCACCCTTGGTGATCAGCCATTCTCAGAGCAAATATTTCCCGCTGCAGATTTGCATCTCTGCTTAAAAAAAGATTCTGCTAAAGATGTGAAACTGCTATCACATCTTTAGCTTTTGAAGTAATCATAGAAGAATGACATTGTCTTACTAAAGAAGCAAAGAAACATCTTTGTGTCAATTTATTTCATAATAAAGTGGCTGGAGATGACATTTGAACACACTTATTGCATGTAGTTTGTTTATTGTGCGTCAGTCTGCTCAAGTGTTTATTTTGTGGAAGTCGGTCTGGGTGGAGCCGTCAGCTAAGATGCATTGTGGATACTGAAAATATTCTGCTCAGAATGTATCCTGAGGGCATTCAGAAGAATCCTGTTTACTGCAGGCTCATGCTGTGTGTGGTAACTTCTCTCTCTCTCTCTCTCTCTCTCTCTCACACACACACACACACACACACACACACACACACACACACACACACTTGTGCCCTTCAGATCCAAGTCAAGGTTTTTTGTTGATGGAGGTCCTCCAAAGAACAGGAAATGCAGCTCTTGAAAAAAAAAAGTCTCCATCTAGTTACTAGGCAGTCATGTGTTAAGTTTGAATGTCACCCTGAGAGCAGAGAAACACTATTAGAGATGAAAGCTCTGAGTTTACTGGCTCAGATTAATATATGATGTCTTTAATAAAACTATGCACAGCCTTCAGTGGTTCAGTTTTACATGCCCATGTATGCAGGACATCGCCCCTGACACTGACACTATTGGTCAATATCAAACTCAGACACTAACATTATCTCAAATTAATTACAATTACACATACCTCACATTAGATAAATATGAATCATATTGAGCTTGAATATTTTGCATTTAATTTACATAATTTACCTCAGTCCTTTATGCCTTTTGTGAAGGTGGAAATGGTGTGAGGTTGATATATTGCAGCTGGTCTAGGTGTAGAGGGAATTGTAAATTTCTGAATAAGGCATTTTTCTTCTTCTTCTTCTTCTTCTTCTTCTTCTTCTCAGTTGCCATGGCCAGAATCTTTCTCTAAGTTATTGGTTCATTAATGGATCCGTGACTTATTGGAGTTACGCCCCAGATGATGTCCAGATAGTGACACCAACAGCATCCAGCATATTATCCATGTCCATCATGCTTCTTATTTTAAACCTTTTTTTTTCCAGTAAAAATGAAACAAACAAGCTGTAATGTGTGAATTGTTGCTGGTTCTTTAGATGAATTTGTTCAGCTTTAATAGAGCCAGCTTATCCCTTTCCTGGTTTTCCAGTCAATCTGCTATTAAAGTTAGCTTTAGCCTACAGCTTCATATTGAATAGACTCCTATGGGAGTGGCAATAATTTTTTCTATCTACCTCCAAGCATGTGTCCAAAACTGCTGACCTGCTCCATTAATCACAAAGTTTTAATCCCTTAAAGTTCAGCACATAAGGCGACAGCAGAGCTACAAAAAGAAATAAAACACACAATCCAGGCACTATTGTGTTTCCTTCAAAACCTTTTAGCCAAGCAAATGCGCTTAGCTCTAGTGCTCAGCTTTTACTTCATGTGAATGACTTAATTTATGATGTGACATCTTCAGACATTATGCTCATAGATGTGACTGGAACCTCTCCACTGGCTGCGGCCCACGCGGATCTGTGTCCATGGAGCGAAAGAAGTGATTTTCTGCACAGGGCCTAAGTGCTTTTTTATGATCATTGTAAATATTTCACTCAAGAAGATGGATGAATTGCTGAGGAGAAATGTATTCATTGTAATTGGAATTGGCTCCGGTGTTAAATTGAAATCACGGTGAGCTGGTGAATGTGATGACATTTTTTCCCCCCATGCTAGTACAGGTCAATGAGGATTTGATGAATCTATGTTGGCATTCACACTTTTGATTTATTATTCATTGAATTCTGCATTAGTCACTGGGATTCAGACCAACAGCACTGCTGTACCTCTAATTACACACTCAACCAATACATATGACACACTGTCATAATCTGATAGAGAAAATGTGTGTCTGGTAATCAGATTGAGCATGGACAAAAAGAAGAAAATGCATTAGTTCCTTTTATGACTAAGTAAAGATGCACCAACCTGAAATAACTTTTCCCACTAAACTGAATCCTCCCAATATTATCTTCAGCCTGAAGATATGTTTGTGTAAGTCAAAATTACTGTTGGTTGGTCTTTGTTTTCATTAGCCATTCAGTGTATTAGCATTTAGAAACGTTAGCAGAGTCATTCCTGCTCTAAAATCAAATTGCCTACACACAAAGGACTCATTGGCAATGGTGCATTCATGTTATCTGCTATAAATGTTTTAGATTTTATCTCAATGACACTAGAATAAAATATTTCTAGTGCTGCTGCACATTGAAGGCATTCAGCTGAAACATCAACAAGTGCTGCTACAGGCAATGAAATATACAGCGCCAAGAAGACTTTCACTTCTGCCTACAATAATTTATATGTGCTCAAAGTGATTTTGAATGCAGGGATGGTAATTTTTTTTTCTCAGAGAATTACACAACGTATGCAAGTGATGATTTTCAGCTTGAATATTTCATTCAACATCTGATACGTGCATTAATTAGACAGTGACCCAATGTAGAGTTTATACATGTGTTTTCTTGTTTTTATGACGGGGGTCATAAAATCATATATGTATACATGGGTATTGCACAATGTGGGGAGAGCACACAGGAGCCCTGTACAGAAGCATCAGTGACAACAGATCTAACACTGATTAAGTCAAAGACAGTGCACAAAAAATAAGCCAGGGAAGCTGTGGGTTGCAACGTGGCTTGCAGATGCACAGCAACTATTTGTAGACTAAACCAAATAGTGTCCCTAAATAATATTTGCTGATTGGATGGTACCAGCTAAGCAGTGAGCTTTTAAGGATAACACAGAAAGTTATATTTTTGTCCTTACTAAATGCTTGTTAGAGTCAAGACATAGCAAACTTGTGGTCCAATCAATGAAACAACACTTGAGGTGAGTGTTAGACTTGCTTTAACAAAACAGTTTGATTTGACTTTTTATAAGACGCACCTGTGGGTGTGAACCACACCTGACATAAAAAAAGAAGCTATTTTTGGAGACTTATAATAAGACCGGAAAGTGTCTAAAAGTAAGTGGATATTCACCTTTAGTCAGAGCCCTGAGCACGTGGGGTAGATCTGACAGTATTAACAAAACTACAAAACACTATTTTTTTTTTGGTCTGTGCATAATTTTAGAATAACTGAATAGCAGCGGCTGTCAGGCTGCATGCTTCTCCAAGATAACCAACTATTCTACTGAAAAATTCTACTGCTGTGTGCAGCATTAAGCCCGGTGACTCTCAGAATGAAGAAAAAGGTCAATTATTGACATTTGTTTTTAAGTCCGACTGTGTGATAAGTAGATACAGTTCTAAGTAAACACCATTGCTGGCTCTTGCCGCATCGTGTGCTTTATTAGCTACGGTGCTGATGTTTGCGTTTCAGATATTTTTACACTGATGTAATGATTTTTTTTGATTTTCAAATTAACTGAGTGAATTGAAATCAGATTCTTCAATCAGTCAGAACGACTGAAATGTAATTCTTTAACGCAGCACCTTCTTTCCCCTCTGTTATGTGTTACAGCATCTCTGAACTGTTCTGGCCGTTAGCTTTATGTGAAAAAGATCACATCTCACCTAGAAGTGGATGAACAGATGGAAATTTGGATGAATGTGATTGGTGGGAGGATTTTAACAGATGTGAGCAACACTCCCACCTGATAAATAATAACAACCTAATAATAAAAAGGGTAGAACGTAAGTAAAGACCAGAGACAACACAAAACCCACATTAGCATTTTGATCCATTCTGACTTTTTTATTTTCAGATCTTTCCATCATAAAAGCCCAGAGGACTTTTTAAAAATCCAGTTGAAAGCTCTAAAGGCTTATTTATTGAAAAATAATCTTGTGCCCTTTATCTTTGTCCTCTTTTCTCCTCTTTCGTTTTCTGACCAGAGATGATTGCATTGAGTGATGTTGCCTTAGACTTGGGTTTCAGTCTGATAAATTATTCTGTCCATCATAGGAGGAGGGGAGAAAAAGCTTGGGAGATAACTTGGTTGTCCATCATCCTTTGTCCATGTGCAGAGAGGAGATTGGATATTGACCTGAGCTTGCCTTCTCCTAGCCAAGATATTTGAAGACTTTTTCATGGAATGACAGTGTAGTCCCAATACTCTGCAGTCACATGCTTTTAAAGGGTGTTTTTTCCAAATGGAGCTCCTTATGTTTGTGGGATACAATTCCAAAAAAATTTAATGTGCATGATATTACCAGTCAACATTTTTTGTGACCGTCTTGCAGCTTTGGAACTGTTAACCCAGTCTCTGCCCATCTACCTCCTTCTTTTTTAGATGACACCTGGAATCACTTGAATGCTGTTTTTAAAAGGCTGAGGGTACTTTGAACATGTAACACACGTGAACCATTCGCAGAGCAGCTCCTGCACCACTTAAACCTTTCTAATAAATATAAATTGCTACACGAGGTGTCAGAAAAACATGTCAGTGGTGTGTATGCTCAGCAGAGATCTGTCTGCATTCGTAAAAATAGGCAAGTGTTCTAATTATGTATTTTTAAGGTTGGTGTGTGCAGTCCTTTAGCACAGAAGAGAGTCATAAAATGTTTTTTGAAATGAAACTACTGCTTACCACTTATTTTGCCAGGACCAGCTGGCATTTGCTTACTTGTACCTTAAAGGGTCTTTTGTAGTCTGTGGATGCCAATTACCCATATCACAGAAACTGTGAAAAAGCATTAAGTTTCACAGCACTGTGCTAAAACAAAACAAAACTGAAGGCAACACAATACCACGATTGAAAGCTCAGTGTTTTGCGTACTCTGCCTGTGAGTCAGCTCTATACTGCAGGTGAGCTGCAGGTGTAGCCAGTAAGAGATGCATTCCAAGAACCATCTGCTTCTCGAACGGTCCACATGTTATGTGTTCAGTGTAGCCAAAGTGTCCGCAGTCTGTTGCAGTGTAACAGCTGTTGTAACAACTACAGTCATCAAAAATCTACACATACAACCCATGTTCTCTTCCAGTGTAAACCCTTCAAATCCATGCATGCTTCTTCATCATGATCCTACATTTA
Organism: Bujurquina vittata; assembly: GCA_015106715.1. NCBI lineage: Eukaryota > Metazoa > Chordata > Actinopteri > Cichliformes > Cichlidae > Bujurquina > Bujurquina vittata. The sequence continues at coordinate 11,224 of VUQK01017495.1, forward strand.
TTTGTGGAGAGAGGCTGACTTTCTGCGCCCACAGGCAATATGTCACAGGCACCCTTCCCCCTAATCTTTGTCCATTTTTTATTCTGTCTCCTTCATGTGTTCTAAAGACAGTCCCTGCACAGCGCCACCTGCCCGTGGCGGAAGTCCCTGCAGGGGCAAAGACGTCTGTACTTAGGGGAGTGTCCTGCACAGCTGAATAGTAGGGGTTCCATCTGAAGGCCACACTCCCGACGCATCACTGAGAAGGCTGGCAGGATGTGGTTAACCTCGGAGTCTACCACTTCACACTGTATGTCCAGCCTGAGGGGTGAAAAGAGCAACAGAAGTCTAAAACAAGAGTTTACTGGAATTCATCGTGAAGGAAATATAAATAATAAAAGCCACTGTTTTATCTGAGACATGCAACAGGAAAGTGGAACTGGCATAACCTCAAAATAAACGGGAAGCAGAAACAAGACATGGAAAAGAGTTCACCACTTTAATCACGAAGGGGAGAAATTGAAGAAAGCGAAGACGCTATGGGGACGTTGGAAAAACTAGGAAGCAGCTATGAGATGTCAGCTTGAAAAGACAATGTGAGTCAGAAAACAGACCCGAGCTACTAGGAGAAGAAGAGAGAGAAACAAAGAAGAGCGGCACTGTAAACCAAGACAGATGGAAAAAAGCGGAACAGAAAAAAATACTCAAAGGATGAAGTAAGAGCAGAGAAAAGGAGTTAAAGCTGAAAGCAGTCAGGAGGGAAATGTTCGGAGGAGAGACTCAAACGCCAGCAGGATTTCTGTCTTGGAGCTTACAAAAAGGAGCGTCTGAAAGTGAAGTTTCTGTTCAGCAGCCACGGCCTGGTACAGTGAACTAAATAATCACAGAGTCACACTAAGGTCAGAGCTGGACTAAACTCTACTTAGTGTCAATCTGCAGTTTATGTAGTTTTAAAGTCTTAATCACTTAGAAAATCCTGTTCTAATTTGTTATGTAAAAACTCTGAGAATAAACCCTTTTTTCATCTTGGCCATTTCAGTAGCATCACACCCTGCAATCAGAACCACCGAGACAACATCTTTAATTATTCATCCTTCAGAACAATATATTATTACAAACAGTCTTTTAGATCTGCAGTCTTTGTTCAAATCTGTGTGAAATACACAATTTTATTCCTAAACATAAAATATGAACAACTGTTTGTTTGTTTCAAGTTCTCCTTGACAGACAGCATTTCAACCACAGATGGTGCTCCCAAGGTAAAGCTGACAATGGTTGATGAGTTGTTACTCAGTTGCAGTGGAGTGTTTGATAAGGAAAGCTTGGATGTTGGGACTAAACACTTAATTAAAGCTTGGCTAGTAGGCAGTTTGTTTACATGCAGCTTCATTACATTACTCTCAGCTGACCTACCCGTGCAGAGCCTCCTTGTTGTTGATGAAGCGAAAGTGAGCGGGTTCACAGATGAAACCAGCTGACTGGCAGGCCTCCACACAAGACTGGCCCTCTTGAGATACAAGCAGCCTGAGGGAGCCGAGAGGAGGCCAGGCAGTGGGAGCTGTCATATTGGATGCCCAGCCAAGAGCTGTAGTGTTGGCCAGGGGCACAAAGAGAGGTCCCATCATCCTGCTGCCACCAGCAGACCCCTTTCTCGAGAGGTTGGCTGGAATGAAGGGAGGCTCCGGGGCACAGAAATCCTGCAGGTAAAAAAAATACAAATTAGGTTGCACAATCAAGCAATTGTGATACTGTAAAATATTACTAAAGTAAATAATCTTGTGTCACTTATTGTCTTCATAGGCCTTTTAGTAAAATGGCACCTGCTAACTTCAGCCCCCTTATTTTGAACAGTTCTTTATGAGGTGCTGCTCCTACAGGCTATTTCCCATACTATAAGAATTTCACATAGGTTGCTCTAAAACTGTGTGTCTACAGCAAGAAGCACAGAATCTGCAGCTTGTCAGGGGAACAATAGCAACAGCTTCAGTCCTTTATTTGTGTGGTCTATACAAGATGCCTTAAATACTGAGTGCAGGTCACTCCATCCTCTGCCTTAAGGCAGGCAAGTGCAACACACAGTTACTGTAGTTATGTGCAGTTATGCTGGTAAAATGAAAGTGAATAGATTTGAAGAGAACATGCATAGAGCACATGTCAATGCAGATTTATGCTTCTCAGAAGACACATAAATATTTTAGACCAGTGCAGAGAAGGATGTTAAAAGATATGCACCCCGCCCAATTGTGGTAAATGCACAAAATACAAATCACTCAAATTAATGTAGTTATTAATTTAAAAAAAAACATGCACACAGAGCAATCTACTTACACGTAACAAAATATAGGCATTTTTGATGAAGATAAGTTTAACAACAGTAAACACAGCGATCAAAACATACTGAGTTATAGTTAAATGCAAACCCAGGCTACATAATCTGTAGTTTGATTAATTCTACTTCCTAATAATTTTGACCATTTTTGATTCATATGTTTGTTCACTGTTGACATCAGTGTATATGCTAAAAATAACTCGGAAAACTCTAATAACACCAATACTGCCTCCTGCACTTTCCTTCTATCCATGACATTTCAAATCATACCTGTACAGCAGCTCTGAACAGCAAGGCATTTTATAATATAGTAATGCTTCCCCTGGAAATAATGTTCTATAAAAGATCTTTTTTTTAAAAAAAACAATCAGCATATATGATAATTATGTTAAACCTGTAACATGAAAATTTTTGACAAAAATTACACAAATGCATCCAGCTGCTGCAGAGCAAAGATTAATATCGCTAAAGGTTTTGCTTTGTACATCATAGTAGGTGAAACACTAGAGACTGTCTCGGGGTGGGATACCACCAGCTGCGAGGACTGTGATGGCTACTGAAGCCTGTAACAAGGTGATGTTCTGACAAATGAGTATTCATGAAGTACTCAGACCACATCCATCTCTGAACTCTGCCTTCATTTGGAGCTCAGCTACACACATTAAAATTTTTGTGACTGCAGCTTGCACAGCTTTAAAGCCATCACGCTGACAAAATCTGCCCTGGCAGAAAGACAGAAACACCTGCTAAACAAAAAGCAAAACATTGCAGTAGTTCCTGTTAGAGCAGACCTCTCCAGGATCACATCTGGATGTGGTAACACGCACAAACACACAGGGAGACTCACAAGGTGAAGGCAATGCCAAGTAGGCTACTGAAAACCAGCTGCATGAAGTGGTTTCTTTGTAAATTCTAATCTGAACAGGAATGTAATTAATGTTCTCCTGTTAGTCTTTCAACAGCTTTCTGGGTCCAAACAAACTGCAAGTCAGGAGCGAGTAAAAGTCATTGAGACAGCTTCTGTATCTTGTGGGGGGTTTATTAAAAAAATGTTCTTTTATCCCAGCCCTCCATCATCATTATGCCCACACTTGTGTTCTTTTTCCTTACACATCCCTCCTCATTAGTGTCAGAAGACCTTCTGCTTTAAAGCCGGAGGGCAGATATGTGGTTCGTAATGAGAGTTAGCTTGTCGATTAATCGCATGCCCACATGCATGGGGTAGAAACTCACAGAAACACACACTCACGCACACAAGATAGCCGAGGTTATTTAGGTGTTGAATGCACAGAGCCCGGAAATATTAAGCAGTATATGGGCTCTGAAAGCTTCGAAAAAGACTGATCTGACTGAAGACAAAAGAAAAGGGGAAACGCTGCGTATCTGTGGGCAGGAATCTGTATACACTTGTAACAACATGGACCGAACCTCACCTGATGCTGTATGTAGGCATGTACTCTTTCCAGCATCCCCTCGCAGGTGTACTCATAAGGCAGATAAGGCTCAACCTGAAAATCAAACAAGAATACACACAGCCATCACCACATTATTATTGCCATATTTTACCCACACTAAAGTGTACTCTTCCCCCCCTTCCGCATCATTGTTCTCAGTAATTGCAATGAATTGTCTCTTCTGCCTGGTAATTTGAGCAGACAAATGTTTCTATTGTCAGGTTTCCGCGAGGCCTAATCACAGTATGTCACTGCTTGGAAAATCATTAGGCTTTATTTGCATACCAATAGATCATCTCCTCCTTTGATGCGCTGATTTTATAACTAAAGCACACTTTTGATTGCTCTAATTAGAGATGAGCTGGAAACGCCATATATCTTTTGTGTCCCTCGCTAATACCGACATGTTCGATTCGTGCTAACCAACTGTCTGACACAAAATGGGATGAATATTAAAGTTGCAACTGCAATGCTGGGATAAATAAAAAATTAATTTAGCAGATTTATTGAACTGCTAGACTGTTGATCCAACATCAGCCACAGCGTACAAAGATACAAGTTCAGGTTACAAAATCTGTTACAAAATGCAACAAATGAAAACACCTTTCTGTATTTGGAGAGATCGAAGAGGCTTGTCTTTATGACCTAATGCAAAGACCTGCCTTTCTAAATGATACATGACTCGCTAAATTGCATTTCCAATGTGAAATCAAAGCAGTCTAATGTTCAACCGTCTGTGAAATCAGACTTGGCCCATTTCAAGTGAAAACCACTGAGAAGCAAACATGCAGGGACGATGCAATTTAAAAAAGCTACACACTGCAAATCTGATCAAAGCCTTATGTTAATCTACTTTATAAGCAGGAGCAGAAAGCAAATATTTGAACACGAGGGACAGCGTCAAACAACAATCAATGAACGAGTCCTTTTTCTATCAGTTTTCTTTTTTGCCTTTGCTTAACCAGACAGGGTGACTTAGGGCACGTTTTTATTTACAGGTGGGGCCTTGAGTGGAGCTTTTGAAAAGCTGTTGTCAACTGTGGCAGCGGTGTGTGAAGGCATTTAGCAACAGAACGATCTCTATGATTTCAAAGGACTGTCGTAGCTGATGAGTTTAACATGAGAACATTTCACTGATCACTTTCAGTCTCATAAAAAGCAAGAGTTCAGCAAGGTGTCATTTAATCAAGGGAAACGTGTACAGAGCCTTCTAAATCACAGCCTCTTTCTCTCTTTCACCTCACAGATTGTAACTGTTTTGGTGTTTGTTTTTTGCTCTATTTTTGATCACATTTTGTAGTCCTGAATCTTGTTTTTTAGTTTGTTTTTTAAACAGTTTGACAATTGCTGCCTTCTGGTTGTATGCTTCCACCAACCAGTAAAGTTGCAGTAGTTAGGCACCAAAGATTGGTTTCATCAATGCAGTATTCGGCCAAATGGGAAATTATAAGCACTGAAAATAAAGGCAGCTCGACTTCTTTTTGGTTCATGAAGACATCTCACCTCTCATCCAGAAGGTTTTTTCAGTTTTGAAAACTAATGGAGAGTCCCAGCTATTTAACCTGTAGCAGGCTTATCTCCTCAAAGGTGGTCCTGAGAATCTTTGACCCACCCTGCAATCATGTAAGTCATTAAGGGTCACATGAAGCCAGCACCTTCATGACCCAAAAAGAAATCCAGTTGGCTTTATTTCAAGTGCTTAAGACCACCATGACCTGGATGCCTGAGAACCTGCACAGGCACGTCACAATCAACCTACTTCTGTTTGGCAGTGAATTAATCATAACAGGCACGGCCAAAAACACGTTTATTAAGGTCAGAGTCAGCTGGACTTTTGACCACCCAATTAAGGCTATTTCATGTGAAAGTGTGTGCCATATATTCACATATGGAAGGAGAGATCCCAAAAAAGACAAGGTAACACAAGAAAGAAGGAAAAGGGAAGAAAGAAAGAAAGAAAGAAAGAAAGAAAGAAAGAAAGAAAGAAAGAAAGAAAGAAGGAAAAGGAAAGAAAGAAAGAAAGAAAGAAAGAAAGAAAGAAAGAAAGAAAGAAAGATTTGTTGGAACATGAGAACTTGTTGGCCAGATATTGCTCTGATTTGCATGACTGAGCATGAGCCTCTGCCTCACACACACACACTGTGTATATGCTGTGTGTGCCTTGAATTTAATGGCTGTAATGTGCAGGTAAGACTGTGTGTACTGATATGTCTGATCTGGGCAATTTCAATGTCTCAGTTGTTTTTATGTGTTTGTGTGTGCACTTAGAGTAGTGCATGTGCATGCTGTATGTGTGTGTTTGCTTGGGGCATTGTGCCTCCACTGAAGGGTGAAGTGGTCCATCAGCGCGTTCTCCGTGGTCTGTCAGTGCAGATGGAGAAGGCACACTAAGCCAGTGTTGCTGAACTGTAGCTTGTCTGACAACACAGACGAAAAGATGAGAACAGCTTCTCTCGCTCTCTCTCGCTCTCTTTTTCTCAAACACACATATACACAGCCACAGCCACACACACACAGCCACACACACAGCCACACCCACACACACGCACACATACAAACTCAACACTACATATATCAGCGTTTGCCTAATCTCTGCACATACCTTCTCTAATCTGCTAAGGGCAAACTGTTACAGCTTGTGTAAAGGATCATGCAGACAGCTGTCTCCATGTTTCTTGATTCCCTATAGACTGATGTCTTGTTGAAGTGTTACTGCGATTCATGTTCAATATGTAAAATATGAAATATGCTGATATAAAATATATATATAATATATATATATATAAAGATGCATAACTTCATAAGATTTGAATATAATTTAAAAACTACATACT
>VUQK01017498.1:12827-29640 GCA_015106715.1 Bujurquina vittata
CTTCCTTTTCTCTCCAAAATCCTTGAAAGAGTATTTGTAAAACAGCTAACTGATCATCTGCAGAGGAACGGTTTATTTGAAGAGTTTCAATCAGGTTTCAGAATTGATCACAGCACAGAAACAGCATTAGTGAAGGTTACAAATGATCTTCTTAGAGCCTCTGACACTGGACACATCTCTGTGCTTGTTCTGCTAGACTGCTAAAGGTTCCTTCCTTCCCAAAATATTATTTAATTGAACTGAAAATTGTTCACTAATTATTTGCTCTTTTTTATTACCAACAAAAAAAAATAGCTTTATAACCTTATCTTTATAACCCAAACCTTACAATTTGCACAGTGCAGACAGACAAGTACTGTTCTCCAGGCAACCACTAAACCCAGATTCATCCATTGGATCGCCAGATGGAGAAGTGTGATTTGTCACTCCAGAGAACACAGCTCCACAGCTCTAGAGTCCAGTGGCAGCGTGCTTTACACCACTACATCTGATGCATTGTATTGTGCATGGTGATGTCAGGCTTGGATGCTGGAAACTAATTTCATGAAGCTCTCTGCACTGTTCTTGAGCTAAGCTGAAGGCCAATGACTTTTGGACATTTGTTGTCACTGTTGTTCCGCTTTGTTATAAACCCACTAGCAGCTGATTGCTGATTTTAGTAACAAGGAAATTTCCCAACTGGATTTGTTGCATCCTATCATGGTACCATGTATTACCTAAAGCATAAATCACTACAAGTATTTTTTAATAGTTTCCACCCAAAACTGACAAAAGCTACTACTTCTTTTGTGAATGTGGCCATTACACTTTCATGTTGTCTCTGCTCTTTGAACACAAACTTTCTCAACCTGTTTTATCTGTTCTTAAATACAAAGAAAAAAAATGTGCTTGCTGAGGAAATCAGTAGATTAGATAAAGCACAGCACAGAACAACGTTACTGGCACACTGAATTTTAATGAAATATCAGGTTAAAAAAAATCACTTTAACAAGAGAAGCAGACACTTGAGGGGAAGAAATCACCATAAATATGCTACATTACCTGAATCACACTTTGCTCTAGCATGATCTAATAAATCTAAGGGCAGCTTAGTGTTAGGTCATACACAAACATATGAAGGAGCCGCATTAAGAGTGAAGATATCCCAAATGTGCAGTGGAAAATCTAAATGTGAATCAACTCCAGATTAATGCTTCTCAACACAATCCAGCTTAAGACATATGAGCAAACACTGCACTCACACACTCGCACCCAAACACACACACACTAAAAAGTATACCTGCAAGCAGAAGACTCACTCCAGATTATGAATTACAAGACTTTTGTGGGCTTTTTGGCAAAATATGAACAAGTGTTGATCTTAAAAACATAAATTTAACTCATAAAAAAGCCCCTCCTGCTCCTCTGGGCATTCCCATACCCTTGCATCGCTCAAAAAAAAAGAAAAAAGAAAAAAGGATCTCTGGGTTAAACAAGCCTAAATAATTCACTCAGTTTGGGTCATTTACATGTAAATATGCACCTTAAAGTCAAGAGGAAAACCCAAATACCTGCATACAGTGTGTAAGAAGATCAAATTATCTGACTTGCAGTGGCCTGCCCACCACAGGGCGAGGCTGCTTAGTGGTTTGATCACTAATACACATGCTTAAAATGCAGCACCCACTGGTGCCCAAGACTACATCTCCAAGTTTTCACACACAAACCCTGCACTCATTCAGTCCATGTCCCCGCACGGCTATCACTTAGGACAGCATTATCAGCATATGTGTTGTTGTGGTTGCTGAAAAAACACGAACAGATAAAGATAAGGCATCACATGCTATTCTTGGCAAAGCTGTATGAAGTGAAAGTGTGGCACAGCGATGGCTCGAACGTGGGATGAAGAAGCTACACTGGAACCGTTTCGCAACTTGTGAAAAAGTCATGACGAAAGACGAAGATTTGCCTCTCAGTCCCAACCGTTGTCCTTTATCATGTGGGACAGCTCGATGATGTACTTTCCCTCCTTGTACTTCTGACTGAGTTCAAAGGCTTGTTCCTGCAGGAGGAAGATGAATGGGAGGTGTTAGGAGAAAAAGTAAAAAGGCATCATACAAAAAGGTTTTAGCATTCCTTTTAGTCCTTCACAGATATTATAGAAAAGACACAACCACTGTGATGCCACTGGTCAGTAGACAACTAATTTGACACTTTGATACTTCTTGGTGCCCTCTAGGAAAACCTAACCCTAACTGAGGACACTGCACAATCAAACAGTAGAAGTCAGAGGACAGCCATACCCTGAAACACACCCCACTTTGTCATCTATTTTACTCCTAATAAAGATAATAATTCACTAAAAAACAGCATGCTGTGTTAATGCAGGGTTTAAAATAGTGAATGAGACCCGTCAGGGAAACGTTTACGGATTTAATAAATCAAGTGAGAAACACTCATTTACTTGATTTTTATTAACCAGTGATGTCGCCCCCTGTTGGCCATTTATAAGAATGCAGATTTAGGGCACTTCTGTTTTGGCTTTACTTTCCAGAGCAGGAGGTTATTTCCAATCTTTTATATTCAACCTGTAGTTTCCACCATTACTCTAAAGAACTGGTATATTTAGGTATTTTCAATGTGCTAAATACAACCCCCAAAAAATGTGACTGCATGCAAAACCCCCAGAATTAACTTTTTTTTTTTTTTAAAAAAAACATTGTTTTGCAAAATTTCAAATCTTCTAGATTAACATACCAAAAACAAAAATTTTATGTATCTCTTTATCTTGTATGATTTGTTAACTTGCAGATATCAAACTGTGTCTGCTCTCTGAATTACTGTAGCTAGTAAAGATGCAAATAAATACTCATCACGTAAAATGATTAAACTTCTGATAAACACTCCACCAGGTTTACAAGAAACCGGTAATCAATTACAATCCACTCACCGTTATCGCCACAGGCCAGATACAGAAAAGTAGTGGGAATCACTAAAAGGGCAAATTCACTGGCTGACTGGCCAGACTGAGGGCTTAGGTGTATGTGGCTTTCCCCTCACAGCTGAAAGGTTTGCTGGACGAGGATTTCGGAAAAAAATGGCGTGTTGTTTATTTGCAGTTCATGTGTCCAATAAACTACATTTTTCAGACAGCATTGACAGATAATGCAGACAGTTAAGTTAAGATAAACACAGGAACTACTGGAAAGTCCAGTTGCTGATTGCATCACTGCTTGCCTGTTTCTGTGCACAGCCAGTTTCTCAGTCTGCATCCTATGGAAATATTCCAAGTGATTTGGGTGTGAAGCCTTTTTATACATTTTGGACTCTTGTGTAGAGTCTAATGAACTGTTTTCCCTTTCTACTTAAAATAGACTCTGATTGTATTAATCTACTCAATATTTTCATTCATTTCAACTGTAATACAATAAATTTGTATTTTTTCTGCCCAAACATTACAGCATATAAGTGCAAGAAAAATTAAGTGAATAAATATTTGGAAATATATGCCCTTCCCTTACTCTAAAAAATATTGTCTAAAATAACTCCAGAAAAATTATCACAATAGCATCAGTGTGTATTTGCAGCAGAGCTTTACAGAGCTGTTTTGGAGCATGTGGTCAGTATCACTGCTCTCCATCTCAGTGAATGAAAAAACAAAAAACAAAACAAAGACATTGACGCAATTTAATGATTAATAGTTCAGCACCATATTTGCTGCAGGACATACGTACATATTTCCAGCCCAGTGTGGTGTGACAGTTTTCGCAGTAGATGTCGGCCACTGCGTGGAGTCCTGTCAACAGCAGTCTCTCCTCAGCTGGACCGCAGCCGACGTTGACCCTGAAGACAAAAGAACAGACACACTGTGATTAAACTGCTCTCCTCTCATCTTTTCACTGCTGTAATCACACAGTGAGATCCGCTCCTGCACAGCTACCATAAATTCCTTTAGGAGAAAAAGTTCATGAAACAGTGAGTGGATGGGAGACTGGGTCACCTTACCATTTAAACCAGAACTTCCCCTGAACACATCAAGGTTTAAACTGAGTGGAGTCTATATTAAATTAGGAGCTACAATTAATGTTTAATGGGCTAACAGTGTGCATTACTGACCCACTAAACCAGGAAGAAAGTGAGCTCACCCAACTTCAAGGTCTAAGCAAGAGAAAATTGTCTGTTGACAGTGTGCTTTGAGTAAAAATGCGTTTTCACAGAGAAACAAACATTTATAAACTTATTTGCATGAACTACTAAGATTTTTGAAACAAAGTGGTTTTTAAAGTTTTTATAAAAATAGCAGTTCCCTCTTCTCCTGTCTACACAAAGTTTATGGATATGAGAAATGAGACTACAGACGTAAAATAAGATACGCTGCTTTTAAATACTTACACAGAGTTGAAGAGGTAGGCTCGGCCCTGGCTGCCTTGGAAAGACTAGTGGACAAGGTGGAGGGAAAAAAAATTAAAATTAGGGAAAGACTGCTACAAGTGCATGCAGACTTCAAATGCAACTCTGTGATATATCTTAGCTTTATATACTTTTTACAGTTTCTCCTACTTTCCAGAAGCACCATTAACAACAAAGCCTGGTGGTATACAGACCTTGGAGATAAGATCGTCATGATTGGCCAGATGGGCGCGACAGTGCACACAGCTGTAACGACGGTGGCAGGAGTCCAGATAAGCCTGGAAGGTCTTGGCTTTTGTCAGCTTCACCATGTCTGAGTAGGACCAAAAACACGGGAAGACACAGGCTTTATTTTATTGTCTGCATGTGAGTTAAAGATCTTGGCACGCAGGGCTTCTATCTGGTTACCCATAGACACAAAGAAGGCCTGTGGAATGCAAGTTGCTTTCCTTTTTCATTTTTAGCCTTAGCCCAATCCCAAGGTTATAAAGCTTTATCCTGACACAATGTGACAGCAATTAAAGTTAACTAAAAACTAAAAGGTGTGCAAAAAAACATTATCACGTGTGCGTGTGTGTATTGAGACTTGAGCATGTCTACATTACTTTGAACTGCCTTCACAAAGTGCTGTGTTTGTACTCTCTGTGTTTTGTAATCTCTTAAACCAGCCCCTGATAATTCCCCCCTCCCCGGATCTAAAACCAAGCACTCTCAAACTGCAATACCCACTCTGAATGAAAGAAAAGATTCAACTTTGACACGAGAGGCTGGAGCTGGAGCAAACTAGCTGCTCCCCTGATCAGATGTGGCCCAGAATAATCTATGACCAAAATCCTTCTATTACATTGACACATAAATGAAAATTGATAACAAGCATTACAAAGGTGCGACTAACTTCCCCAAACCTCTGAAGTAGCATTTCACAATTTAGAGCTTGTATCTAACAGTGATAGCCATTTTTACAAGGATTTATAGTTTTTCATCTCTAATGAAACTATGTGAGGTGCCCTCTGTGCGTGCATTAGTTATCCATCTTCTTGTTACTGTACAGACCGACAGAGAGAGAGCGTTTACAAGGTATGTATGCATGCATTGTTAGCTGAGACTAGTTAAACAAAAACAGGTTAGTTTACCGACAGCTTGCTTCCTGGTTTCTAACAGTTGGCACAGATGACCCTTGCTTTGATAAATGCAGCAGTTCACCCTAATTCAAGGACTGATTAGGCTTGCGGCACCTTTTGTTAACTGTCCAACACTGGTGACTGTGTGCCAGTCGCCATATGAGCTCCTAATCGGACTGACACCGGCCACTAGCTCTGACCTAGCTTTGTTCGTTAGCTCGCCCGCTAGCTCCGCACTATCAACACGGCAGTAGGAGATGCGCATTGCAGGACATTTCTCGGCGTCCGTCCACTCACCTAAAAAACACCGAAGCTCTCTTTACAGCGGACCGATGTGGCTGACGGCTGCAAACCACCAGATAAAACGCCGGAAAAATGGTCAGTTTGGTGAGAAACAGACGACCATGCGCTGGGGATTAGCGCACACAAAAAAAACAACAACAAAACGGATAGACAGCGGAGCTCGTTTACCCGCGTCTCTCTCACTTTTTTTCCCCCCACTTTTGAATCCGAACCAGCGCTCGAAGTTCCGAAACGACCTTCTTTAAAAGTGGAACTGGACGCCGACAATACTGGCAAGCTGACAGGGAGCGAAAGCGGCGACCTCGACGAGAGGAAAAATGCGGTTTGTTTATGAAAACACGCAGAGCAGGAAGTCTGGATAGTGCAAAACAAACCCCTGCCGACCAATCAGAGCTTCTGAGTGACGTGAAAATGTGGGTCAACCAATCAGATTTCACCTCACCGGGGCCTTTTATGGCTATCAGTTTGAGTGCTGCTGGTACCGTTTCATAAATGCTGAAAGTGTGTTATCATTTCCTGGTTGTGGGTTTGGGATTTAACTAACTAACTAACTAACTAACTAACTAACTAACTAACTAACTAACTAAATCTTCTATGGAGAACAGACCAAAAAGACCAAGAAGAACCTACTAAGCGCCAATTTTCAGGAACCTCATGTGTCACTCAAAGCTGTACGTTAACTTTCTTTTCTTTCAGTGTGTATTTTTATGATACCTAATCAGGAGGTCTACCCTAAGAGAGTGCAACAACCCCTAATCATTACCTCACATTAAACGGTTTGGTTAAAATTCTTGTAGTTTCCTTACAACAAAATATAATATTAAATGTTGTTTGAAGAGCCATACCAAGGGTGAGCAGATCCCAGCTGAACTAAATGTGGGGCAAAAACTGTGTGGGACAAAGTGGGAGATGTCAACAATGCTGAGAGGTAGTCTGAAATGTTCATATCTCACTTTAAAATAAAAATAAAAATAATAGTGCACATATTTCCAGCTCTCTTGCTATTTAAATACTATAAGGATAAGAGGAAGATGAAGTTTATTTTTATGGTCATATGATAGTCTTTTTATATATGCATGTATTCTCTGTTTATTTCACTGTCATTTCAATTTGAATATATCTTCTATCTTTTCTTTTTTTTAAGGCATATCTGACAATTTTATCAATTTTTATCTTATTATGACACACATTCTGTGCCAGTTCATTTTCTTCCAGGCAGTTTCCATCATATTCAGCAAAATCTGCGAGGCGTAGACTTTTTTGGTGACTTGTAGCTTTCCCTAGTGAGTATGCAATTAAGCAGGCTAAGCTTCTTCTCACTATTATAGACAACCTTTCCTTCATGTACACTGGGTAAAAGCCAGACATTAAAAAGTGAATACCCTGCAGAGCCTGTCAAAATGTGGGACATTTTCTCAAGATGTGGAGGATTTAATCATTTGGTCTATAAACAGTCAGCAAATAGTGACAAGTATTATTGAAAAGATCAATTTTTAAGTTGTTTTTCTCCAAAAAGCACTCAGTTTTAAGCCATTTACTCACAGCATGTGATTTATTGGAATAAAAATCCACAAACTGCCAATAATCCTAGAAATATTACTAAAGGCATCTTCACATTTTATTGCCACTTTGTTCTTGCTGCATGCTGTAATAAATTTTGCACGAGTCCACTGATATCCCATTAACTCGTCACACTGCCAGGCCCGGCTAACCTAGTCAGGAAAAGGCATTCTTTGTTTCACCAGCAGGCTAGTTGATTATTATCACGTCAGGGTGGACGGACTTTGACCATGGCTGCCTGGGAAAACAAGGATACAGCTGAGGTTTGTTGCACGTTTGCACTCTCAGCCTCTTTAGGTAAAATAAATTGGTTTAAGAGATATGCACCATGCAGCCTAGATAGCACATTAACACACTGTATACATGTATGCTTATATTTGTACTACCGGTAAGGGTACCCTTTCTTTGTTGTAATTACCTTGCAATCTTCTAATACCTCAAAAGCTGACAAAAGGAAAAATGGAAGTGATTTATTTGGAGTGATTTATTTCTTAAGTCCTATCATGAAAATAGCAGAAAATAATATCAGAGACATTCAAAACAAAGTTACATTTAATCAGCTGGTTAAATAGTCACTCCTTAGATTTGCTGCAGACAAAAATCAATGACTGGGTTTGCTTGTGGGCGGAGGCCGTAGAAATGATCCCACAACAAACAAGTCATTCTGCCAACAGTGACTAGAGGTCAGTACTGAAGAGATTAATTATAGATTTGTTCCCACTGCATGGTGATTATTATGTAGACCAAGTATTCTAGTTGTTTTTATCAATCCCATTGCTGCTGTCATGCGATGGTGTGTTTGGGTTCAGTCCTGACTTCTGTTTCTGCAGAGGTAGCTGGACAGAAGAGCTGGATAGTCACTCATCACCCCAGTGGCTCCCACTTCAAATGCTGCCTTTATGTCTTCATCTGTGTTGCAAACAAATAAATGCACCTGCAATTGCAACAGTTATTTTCAGTTACAAGCAGGTATTTTACTCTTTTTCTTCTTGTGAAAACAGAAAATCTGCAGCACCCCGGAACATTTGTTCAGACTAGAGTGTTGACAAATAACTATTACAGCATGATGTCATGATATTGATATGTTTCAGTAATCAATGCAATAGCAGCAAAAGTGTCATGTTTGTCTTGATTAAAATAATAGGCATACTAAGTGTATAATGGATTTTATCTCACCATCTGTTTCAAATGTTTCCAGCCCATCAAGACTGCCCATCACTGGACACTTTGTTAGGTACATCTGTTCAACTGCTCTTTAACACAAATCTATAATGGCACGGCAGCAACTCTGTGCATTTAAGTGTGTGGACATGGTTAAGATGAAGTTCAAACTGAGCATCAAAATAATGAATAAAGGGGACTTAGAATGTGGCCTGGTTGTTGGTGCTAGTCTGAGTTTTTCAGAAACTACAGGGGATTTTCCCCAGACAATCATCTGTAGGGTTTACAGAGAATGGTCTGAAAAAGAGAAAATGTCCAGTGAGCAGCAGTTCTCTGTGAGAAAATATATTGAAAGGTCAGAGGAGATTGACCAGACTGCTTTGAGCTGATAAGAAGGCAAAGGTAACTCAAACAATCACTCGTTACAACCAAGGTATGCAGAAGAGCATCTCTAAACATGCAACACATCAAAGCTTGAAGCTGATAGGCTACAGCAGCAGAAGATCACAGTGGGTGCCAGTCCTGTCAGCTAAGAAGAAGAAATTGAGGCCACACTTAACACTGGCTCACCAAAGCTGGACAGCAGAACATTATAATAGTTGCCTGAGTTAATGTGACTTAATTTCTGCTGTGATATTCAGATGGTAGGGTCAGAAATTGGTGCAATCAACATGAAATATGGATTCCTCCTGCCTTATATCAATGGTTCAGGCTGGAGTGGTGTACTGAGTACCTGAGTATTGCAGCTGACCATGTCTATCCCTTTATGACCACAGTGTATCCATCTTCTGATGGCTGCTTCCAGCAGGATAATGTGCCATGTGCCAAAACTCAAATCATCTAAAACTGTTTTCTTAAACTTGACAATGAGTTCACTGTATTCAGAAGGTCTCCACAGTCACCAGATGTCAATCCAATAGAGCACCATTGGGATGTGGTGGAATGAGAGATTCTGAGCTGTGTGATGCTATCATTTCAATATGGACCAAAATCTCTGGGGAATGCCAGCACCGTGTTGGATCTGTGCCACGAAGAATGAAGGCAGTTCTGAAAGCAAAAGTGGGTCCAGCCTGGTAGTAGCAATCTGTACCTAATAAAGTGTCCAGTAAGCGTATATCAGTATGACCAATTGGCAGCTGATAGCAGCCATTCATTAGGCTGATCACATTTAAATCGTGTGCACATATTGTTGTATCATGAGTAAAATACTGGGATTTTAAGATGCCCAGTCATTCTCCCCTCTAATCCTCACTCTTGGCTACTTTTTCCTGTATTGTGGAGCAGTACTGGCAAAAACCCCCAAAACAATATTCAGATGATGGAGGAAGGAACTTTGTGTAGTTGCTGGCTCAATATTATTAAGTGTTCAAATGCAGAAAGGCCAGCGCATGAATATTATGCAGCTTCAAGAGTCTTTCTTTCTCCAGCTATTCAGTGGAGTCATGGCCTTACAATGTGGTTGATCTCATCACATCAGTATCGAGGTGATGCATTCAGGAGTCAGGACACTCACAGTTGTTGTGTGAGCTCAACTGTTTGTCATGCTGAAGTGCTTTCTGTGTTAGATCATAATGTTTGGCGTTTGAATGACATCCTGCAGTTGACCATGTGGTGACTAGCAAGAGGAAAATAAAATGTATTGACTTTAACAGCGAATGTCTCTCTAATAATCTATGTTTCTTTTCATTTGGGACACAAGACTAAAATAAAAGTGAAGTAAAAATGGCCCAGTGGAGTTTCTGGACATGGTAAGCAAGTGCCTGTGCTGTTTCTATCTCGTGCTCAGCAAGCACACACAAATACAAACCCAGCAGGCATAAATTAGAATCAGCAAATATAAAACTGATAAGACAAAGAACCTTTGATAAAGCAAACCACTGTTTGTGCCATTTTTCATATTTATCTCTGTGTATTTAGTTTTTTTTTATTTGATGTTTTTATGTTTCAGAGTTCTTGCTTGTTTGCATTTCTTTAATTCTTCTTTTTGATATTGAACCGCAGCACTAATTATGTTTTCATACCTGAATTCCACGGGCAGTGAGGTGTTTAAAAAGGCTCTTCCTCATAGTTAGCCTGCAATGCAATGACAGCATTAAAGAACCAATAAAAAAAACAAAAGCGGCACTAAAACATAAATAAATAAAGACAAAATCAAGCCCTTACTGTGCTTAAAGTGCTAGATTTTAGCTTTCTTTCTCAATCAAGTTTAACAGGGTAAAACAGTTTTTCCATGTAGTCTGAACAGAATGTTCTGCCAATTTTTGGCATGCTATAGTTAAGATTTCAAAAACAAAATAAGCAAGATGTAAGAGCAGCTGCTGTGGTCCTTTTTATTACTTCACTTACTTTTCTAACAAAGACACAACCAGCCTCTTCCTCAAGATGTCTTCATCTGGAATGTATGTCCTTCAGCATACAGAGAGAGAAAGAGAAAGAAGCAATAAGACTGTAACACTGAAAAAAAGCACTGGATTAAGGAAAAAATAGCTAAGAGGATAAAAAAACAAGTGGAAGCAGAGGAAAGCCACATGATCAGATTTTCATTGCATAGAGAAATCTTTGGTGCTGTCAAAAGAGGTTCCTACCAGCTCCAAAGTAAAATCAACAGCACCAAAACAAGAAGTGAGAATAAAAGCATCTCCAACTGCAAACCTACACGTCTCTCTCTGAAACTGACAAAGGTTTGTTTTTTGTTTTTTTTGGTAAAACCTTTTATCAGTATTGTCAGTTTGTTTACTTAAGCATAATTAATGTTTTTTGAATCAAACAGTCAGAAAAAAACAGGAACAGTGATGTTTTTTCAGATAGGTTTACAGACCCATTGCCTTTACTGTACTCAAACTTCTGTGCACATGCAAATGCTCATTTTGAACCAGGAAAAAACCAGAGTAATGTTTATGTGGTTTGTTAAAAACTCAGTAAGACACTCCACAGTGAACACAGATATGCATAAAGCATCACAGTCTGAGCAGAGTCTTGGTTCTTTAAACAGAAAATACCTTCATTTGCAACAGTTTGTATTCGCATGCACAGACACACAGTTTACTAAGCATGCACTGAAGCACACTCCTGCGGTCGCACCTGTTCATGATACGTGGCAGGTAGAACTGCAGTAAACTCTCTCCTATTGGCACAAAGGGTAGCAGCCCCGTGTAGTAGAGAAGTAGAAGCGTCAGACCTCGGCTCATACAGAAACTGTATGGCATGGAGCTGTTCTATGAGGAAGCAAAGGAGCACAGAGTCAGAGACATGCTGGGTGCTGATCCTGGCACAGAGCCAGTGTTTATGAATGACTGGAATCATGCTGAAAACCATACTGAAAGTCAAAGAAAAGCTTTTCATGCCATCATACAACTTAATTTCACATATTTCCTGCAAATCATGCAATTAAAATGTAATAATGGGTAAATTGTGTTAATGCTGTACAGGTAACATGTCTTCTCCAGGTGGTTAATGTACCATTTTGCAGCATTCCTTCATGATTGTGGAGTCAGTGGAAGCCCACATAGTGATCTCGTCCCTGTTGTAGCGTCTAACCAGTTCAGATACCTACACACATAAAATGAAGGGAGAGGGGAAGAGCACCTTAGCCTTAAAGTAAGAGAATCACTCATAATTTACCCACTTTAACTGGAATTTAAAGAATGTATCTACTTCAAAAGAGGCCCAATCCAACATTGAAAACCAGCATTGTGTCATATATCACAAGTTTAGTGTGTTTTTTCATATCCCATGAGAAACTCTGGTAGAAGTTGTGTGTTTGTCTGTTTTGGGGGTCATACCTTTTCTATCAGCTGGTGGTTGTTCTCTTTGATCTCAATGCTGACAGGTGTCTCAGGGAACTTTTTGAACACATCTTCCAGCAGAGCAAAATTCCTGTCTGTGCCGGTGCTGTATCGACCTAAAGAAAAGGCCAAGTTAAAAGTAAAGTCACATTGCATGCATAAGTTTGTCAGAAAAAAACAAGCAAACAAACAAAAAACTTACTGCATTTATAGCTGACTGTGGGCACCACACTGCTTTATTCATCTGGTTTCTGTCTGCCACTGTTGATCTTAGTATTTTAATTCAAAAGCTAAAAAAAATGGATGGCTGTTTAAGGTTTGTCTATTAGTTTTTCTTCAAATCTGCATGTGTTCTAATAATTATGTGCATCAGCTCTCTAGTAATGTTCTAACACGGTGTTCCACAGGGTTTCATTGTTGGGCTCGTGCTGTTTCTAACTCATATATTATGACTTGGCCATATAAACGACAAACACAGTATCAGTTACAGTTTTTTTGCGGATTAAACAAAATTGTACCCATCTTTACTCCAACAACTATTGCAATGAATCAAACAATCTCACATGTGCATAATGTCTTTGACTAACTGGGTGGCATCAAATTTCCTGCAGTCTAACTCAGAACACCTTTTCTTTTTTAAAAAAAAAAATCACTTTTAAACTGTAGTTAGTTGATTGTTTTTCTGTATTTTTGCCCATTTATAGTGTTTGATTCATCACTTTTGTTTTTTATTATTATAGATGTATTCATCAAATTTCTTTTTATTAAAAATGTACAATTAGAAAATGATAGGAGGAGCTCACCTGCATAAAATGTCACCTCCAGTCTCTCCTTATACAAAGGTAAATCCTAAAAGAGTTGAACAGCAGATGAGGAGAGAGATTAAAGGTGATATTGCTATGATAATTCACCATGAAAATCATTTATAAACACCTTGGGATATTCTTATAATTATTGTCCCTAATGAGTTGATACATGCAAAATACCCCGATGCAAATTTTCACTTGAAGATAATCTGATGCTTGAGCAAACTCTTACTCAGAAACTACAGCTTTGTTTCCAAGGAAAACTCAGAATAATGCAACAGCACATGCTCTTTGAAGATTACTGTAAATTTAAAAGAATTAAAGTTACCTCTTCACCACTCAGACACTAATATTGCCACAGAAAAGAAGTGTGATGTTAAATCTAGATGAGAAAGCTCAACATGTAAACTGCAGAGCTCTAATATCTCACAGTAGCAATAATTCTGCATTAAAATCAAATCTGGATCCTGGACCAGTTCAAGGCTTCACTTAGTCAACAATTCCAGCTCCCTGACAAATGCCTCTGTTAGCCTTATGTGATCTTAAGACATTGCATTTTTTTCTATAAAACTCAAGAACAGGCAGCTAACTTGAAATGTAGAGGATTATACTCTCACCGGCCACATTATTAGGTACACTTGCTCTACTGCACATAATTGCTCATATCTAATCGCATGGCAGTGGCTCAGTGCATTTAAGCATGTAGAGATGGTCAAGACAACTCGCTGAAAACCAAACATCAGAATGGGAAAGAAATGCATTTTAACTAACTTTGAATGTGGCATGGCTGTTGGTGCCTGACATGCTGGTCTGAGTATTTCAGATACTGCTGATCTACTGGAATTTCCCTGCACAACCATCTCCAGGGAGAACAGTCTGAGAAAATATCCAGTCTCAGTTTCTGCTGTGACATTCAGATGGTAGGGTCAGAATTTGGTGTAAACTACATGAAAACATGGATCCATCCTGTCTTGTATCAACGGTTGTGGTGTAATGGTGTGGGGGATATTTTTTGGCACACTTTGGGCCCCTTATTAACAGCTGAGCATTGTTTTAACACGACAGCCTACCTGAGTATTGCTGCTGACCATGTCTATCCCTTTATGACCACAGTGTGCCCATCTTGTGATGGCTGCTTCCAGCAGGATAACACACCATGTTCCAAAGCTCAAATCATCTCAAACTGGTTTCTTGAACCTGACAATGAGTTCACTGTACTCAGAAGGTCTCCACAGTCACCAGATCTCAATCCAATAGAGCACCGTTGGGATGTGGTGGAATGAGAGATTCTGAGCTGTGTGATGCTATCATGTCAATATGGACCTGGGGAATGCCAGCACCTTGTTGGATCTGTGCCACGAAGAATTAAGGCAGTTCTGAAAGCAAAAGTGGGTCCAGCCTGGTAGTAGCAAGCTGTAGCTAATAAAGTGTCCAGTGAGGTCACTGGACTCTGAGCAGGAGATTCTCATCATGGACGTGCAGCCAGCAAATCAGCAGCAACTGTGTGACGCTATCCTGTCAATATGGACCAAATGTTTCCAGGACCTTGTTGAATCTGTGCCACAAAGAATTAATGCAGTTCTGAAGGGAAAAGGAGCCCAACATAGTATTAGCAAGGTGTAACTAATAAAGGGTCCGGTGGGTGTATATATGACACTTAAATGTAAACACTGTGCTGAGCTCATGTCCTCTACTCATGTGTAACGAACCTCATCCATGAAACAGAAACAGAGCAGTGTCTGAAAGAAAACCACTACCTGTCCCAGCACAACCTTACGACATTTATCCTCACCAGCGGGATCTGCCTTCCTACCTGTAGATTGAGCGAGGAGATGGTGACATCATGGCCAGTCTGCCTCAGCAAATTCTCATCATGTGATACCACCACATACCCATCGTGCGTCAAATGACAGTCCATCTCCAGCATCTCTGTGCCCTGCGCCACCGCACTGACAACAGAGGCGGAGGCAGAGAAAAGACAGAAACAAGTAAAGAGAGCGAGTTTCTGATGACTCCACACTTAACAGGAAACAACATAGTATTGCACAGTGTTGAGTGTCAGGGCCAATGCTTCGCTTTACCAGTTTTTCAGCACTGTTCACTTTTCTGCAGATGGGGGAGGAAGCACTTTAAAGCAGCTTGTTCACGCTGACATTTTTTAGAGATTCTTCTTTAAAAAATTTTATTGCTCAAAAAAGTCTGTTATCCTGTAATAATCCTCTTTCACATCACTTCGGAGAGGAAAGTGTGGTACTCACTGTGTGAAAGCCTCCATGGTGCTCTCTATCCTCTCTCCAGATCCTAAAATCAAATAGATGATGCCAGCAGTCAGAAAATACAAAGAATGCAACGAGCTGGCAACATGTAAACAATCTTTAGTAAACTTTAGTTTTCACTTTTTTGTTTGCCAACAGTTGTTTCATTCAAAATGCCAAAGCTACTGGTAGTACTCCTTATTACAGCACATTACATGGTCAGTTTGAGGGTGACTTAATGCTCTCAGCTCGAGCCTCACGGTAGATCTTTTTTTACTGTTTAATCTGAGCACATTGCTGCATGTTAAAAACAAAACAGAAAATGTGCACAATAAGATTTATATAGGAAAAATAGACCTTTTCTTCATACTTCCTCTCTAAATTAATAAGAAACATCACACACTATATAGGAAAGCTTCATTCGTAAATCGTTAACCAAAGGACAAAAATGTGAAACTGTGAAAAAGAGAATGAGCCTTTAAAATGTTGGAAAGTGAAGCAAAAAATATGTAATTTAATTGCGTCTATGTTCTTGGTTTCATTTCCAGTCAAAATAGATGCTGACTGACACGCAGCTGCTTGCACATCCTGTTTTTTGGTAGTTTTTGGTATGCATTTTAGTCTTTATTTAGCTAGGACAGTGGAGAGAAGACAGGTAAGCTGGAAGAGTGGTGGGAAGACATGTGGTAATTGGCCTCTGCAATAGCCTTGTTGGCTCGGCCAACCCGGTGAGCTGTACCAGCACAGCACGCTCTTTAAGTCCCACACCTCGACCAGGGAACCCTCCAACTGGCAGACCCTTACCTCCTCTGTGTGAGATGTGTTTGGAGTAGAAAGCGGTGCGTTTCCTCTTGTGGAGAATGTGCGGGTTCTTCAGCAGGTAAACTGAGGTGAGGGTGTATCCTCCCAACACTGGGAGGAAAAAATATAAAAAACTGATCATCCCTTCCTGCAAGCACATCCCTGACAGAGTCTCTGCGAGATCTCACAGAGCAGGTTGACCAGAAGCACCAGCAAAAACTGTGATCAGAAAAAAAAAAGACAATTTGCTCAGCGAGACAAACTCAAAACAGTAACTCTAATTTCTCCTTCCATGCAGAATGTGAACAGACCTGGCACACACACAACTGATTCTGAAGAATCAGTTGTGGAAAGATAAGAAAAAAAACTAGATAGACCAGAAGGACAGAAAAAAAAAATTGCCCCACCTTTTCTTGCATCTAATTCAAAGTCCTACTCTTAGCAGGCAGAGC
Organism: Bujurquina vittata; assembly: GCA_015106715.1. Classification (NCBI taxonomy): domain Eukaryota; kingdom Metazoa; phylum Chordata; class Actinopteri; order Cichliformes; family Cichlidae; genus Bujurquina; species Bujurquina vittata. The sequence goes on from VUQK01017498.1 coordinate 29,461, forward strand.
TGAAACCTTCAGAGCTATAAAAGTCAGTTAATGAAGCACCAGCTCATAACCTCACGGGGCTCTCCCTCTCCCCGGCCTCTCTGCTGCCAGTGCCGATACGGTTTCACTCTGTCTAAAGTGCTTTTGTTCAGATGGGAATGAATGTGAATGTGTGCATATGTGTGTCACACCTGTGCACTT
>VUQK01017498.1:39848-51670 GCA_015106715.1 Bujurquina vittata
TGGAGTAGTTTTAGCTACACCTGGTTCAAATTCACTGAAAAAATGCTGTTATTTCATTTTAGGCAATAAAATGTTTATTATCTTATTTAAAAAATTAACTGAATTCTTTTATTTGCATCTTTTAATGTATTTCTAATATTTTATAAAAAAGGCTTAAGTGGTTCAATGAAAAATCTCCAGAATGTGCCTTTTAAAAAAAAAAAATCTGATTAATTGATTAATCGTCAGAATAATCGATAGCTGAATCGATTACTAAAATAGTCATTGTTGCAGCCCTAGTGTTTAACCTCCATATTTCCCCCATAATATAGTTTTTTATTTTTATTTTTATTTTTTATTTATTTATTTTTTTTAAATCAGCCACTTTGCACAAACACAAAGTTTGGGATTGGTCAGATGCCTTCAACGCCACCTCTTCCATCTGAACTTGCTTTGTAGCACAGGGCCCACAAGCTGGTCTGCTTACATGCCCACTGTTTAGGGTTTTTAATGGATCAGTAAAAACTACACGCAGCACCTTAACTGAAACCAATTATTTCTGATCATTTGATAAAAATATATTCAGTGAGGAAAGCCCAACAGATGTGAATTCATGGGAAATTGCTATATTCTTACATAAGCCTAATCGAACACGACAGAGTTGGTATGTTAAAGATTTAATGTCTATCAGATGCTGTGTTCTCAAGGGCATTTCTATTGGGTGATGTCTTCATAAATTCAGAGCTGTATTGCATGGGTGAAAATATTATATAATTTAACATAGTTTAAAATATTTCCTGCCAATAACACAGGACTGTAAATATACCATGTCACAGTACCTTTAGGGTCTGCCTTGTAGAAAAGCTTTTCCCATGGGATCTTGGGTTTTTCAGGCAAGGACTGCAAATAGTTCCTTGCCTTCAAGTTAATGATGCAATTCAGATCTTCTTGAGATGGAGAGCCAAGAACACCTGTACAAACACAAGGAGACTCAATATGGCTATTCATTAACTCTGATCGCTAATCTCTAATGTGGAAACAAATAAAACATCTCTCACCCAGTATGTGGTTGAGCTGGTCCAAGTAGTGTTTCCCAGGGAAGATGGGTTTATTGGACAACATCTCAGCCAGGATGCAACCCACCGACCAGATGTCAATGGACTTTGAGTAGCCCTAAGACACAAACATGCACACTTAGCCAAACAGATTTTTATCTAGTGGAAAGAAAAAAAATTCTTATCGATTAACCACAGCCTTACCTTGGAGTTGAGCATGATTTCTGGAGCCCTATACCAACGTGTGGCCACATACTCAGTCAAAAACCCTGTGTGGTCATGCTCTGGGTCGGCTATCCGTGCCAGGCCAAAGTCACAGATCTGGCAACGACACGGCGGGTCAGAGGTCAAAAAAAAAACAAAAAAAAACAGCAGTCTGCCAGCTGGTTGCACTTTCCACTAAACTCCACTGTCATACAGCTCTCAAACTAAAACTTAAAAAGTGCCTGAGAGTGGGGAAAGCTAGAGAAGTCTGCTGGTTTATACTCATCTCAAACTTTATTTCTTATTTTTTAAGCTTCTAATCTTGAAGGTGCATTCTAGTGGGGCAACAGTATAGAGCAGGGGAGGAATGGGACTTAATTGAGGGGGCAAAGCAAATTTTTTTTACAATGGACGGCACAGCCAGTTAATCCATTTGTGGTATTTGCCCTGCTCTTACATATGTGTGTGTGTGTGTGTTTCGATGCAGCATATGGCCAAAGGAACATTTATTTCGATTTTTCCCTCTGCAAGGGAAGCCTTCAGAAAGCCACAGCAACAAGAGCTGCCTTTGTTCTTTACTCCTCCCACATGATTCAACTAATCCAGGGATTGATGGCTGGAGGTTCATAGTTCACTGAGAGTAGTTTGAGGCTGTTCAACATTGTAATGGATGGCTCAATTCAACAAAACAAAAAAAAGGGGGGGGGGGGTCAATAGGTAGTAAATGAGACACTGTTTGGATTTTATTTAAAATACTGACACTTTTTGATGCATTTTGAAAATCAAATCTTTACGATTCCTTAAAAGTTAGATATTCTTGTCTATTGGAGAGTATTTTTCGCCATTAATCTATAATGCCCAATATACTCAGAGAGAGTAAATAGTAGATACACCACTGTGTGTAGTTATATTTTCACTGTCCATTATAAATTCTAGATTGCTAAAGCAGCGGGTACAAGTTACTTTAGACACTCCAGAGGTGTTTTTAGGCTAGTTTTCTGCTATAAAATAAGACACGAACTTGGGAGCCTAGTCATTTCATACTAAATATCTACAAAACAGAATTTGATTCAGACCACCTGAGGTGATCACAGTACTTTTTGTGCCATCAGATGCTTTCTGTGTTGCGTTTGAGAAGCTTTTCAGTAGATGTTCTCTGCTTAGCTAAAAATAACCGCCTGGTCTATTTCTGATGAGAGCCGCATCACACTGTACAGAGCCGATGAAGCAGGACAGGAAATCAGAGAGGAATGACATGGAGCATCTGATCAGTTTTCAAAATAAAGCACCCAGTGCAGACTGAACAACGTGGCGTGAAGCCATGCCCAGGATGGAACAAAACCACACTGCAGCTGGAAAGCAACACAGCTGTCAATTAAGCTCTAAATACAGCATATATTACAAGGCTGAATGTCTGTATCATTTAAATAGTAACAACTTTGTTTTCCTGGCAGAGGCATCAAACATTCCTGAAACTCTTTTTTCCTAATCTTCTTGAGAGCTGGTTGCATTTGCAGTTATTGCCAATAATGCTTTATGTTTCAGAATATAGATAATAAATGGCCTAACTGCATGCTGAAAACTTCAAAACTACAGTTTGATTATATATAAATATGTAATTTAAAAAACAATTTATTTTTTTACTTATCTATTTTTCAAGCATGACATGCACCTGCTGCCACATATTTTAAACTGCAGGGAATATCCACTTTGCAGAATATATAGTGTGTACAGAGCCTCCATATGTTGTTTTAAGTTAAGAGAACAAACAAATAGAACATTTTTGTTTTTAGCATGCATGTGTAAGCTAACCTTGAGGTCACAGGTGGTGTTGATGAGCAGGTTGGAGGGCTTGAGGTCCCGGTGTAACACGTTGGCGGAGTGAATGTACTTGAGGCCTCGCAGGATCTGGTAGAGGAAGTAGCAGACGTGGTCGTTGCTTAGCCTCTGGCTCTTCAGCAACTTGTACAGGTCCGTCTCCATCAGAGTCTGCACAATGTAGCTGGACGCACGGGTCAAGGAGGACAACAACAGGTGTATCCACTGATACTGAAGAATTGGGACAATTTGAATACTTGTGGTCTTTAAATCTCTGTTGCATTCTACAGCTATAACCATTTCCAATTAAACTCAAGCCAAGAGCAGCAGAATTGGTTTTAGAGAAACTTGGGAAAAAGCGACCATCATTGACTGGTCCAGTTTTCTGTTAAAACTGGCTTGGCTTGTTAATGAGCAAAAAATTATTTCCCGTTTTTCACACTCGCAATATTAACTAGTTCAATTTTTAGGGTCAGAATAATTTTGTTCCTCAAATCCAACAACACAAAGTAGTAAACAGAGTACACAGAAGTGTGCACAGGCCAAAGGGCTCTTTAAATGTTGTATTTACGCTGTACTACAAAAGTGTACGTTTTAATCATTCTACTGCTCTTGATCCAGATCAACAGATAATAGACTAAGCACAGATTTTATACAGACATTTATGGTTCTCATAGGATGACTTTGATGACTCCTGAGTTTTCCTCAATTCTTGTTGCTGTCAGATCACCTTGATTTCTAACAACAATAAACTCTTTCCTGATTAGTATATGTTCTTAGTTCACATCTTACTTAATAAAGTGTGATGCTCATTTTATAAATGATGGTTTCGAAAAGGAGGACAAAACAGGGATAAGCTTTAGGGTGGGGCAATACTGTGTTGACATTGACATGTTGCTAGTGTACAAGTGTACAGCACTCCTTGGTTTCTCAGGCAGATGCAGTCCTCACCAAGAAATGCTTAGCTTGAGGATTCATGACCTCACTTAAACAATGGATGGCGTCATTGTGTCCATCTTTGATATACAGTCATTAAGTTTATGAAGAAAGACAGAGATATGTGCACATTACTGATTTAAGAGCCCACAGAGCTTCAACTAGTTCATCTACAAAAAGAAACTAAATGATGCCGTATCACCTCTAGATTTGATTAGATTTTCTAACTCAGCCCTGCTCTTGCAAGTTAGTATCAACACTGTTAAACTAAGTGGAGCAAACCAGGCAGATCAAACAGATACACAAAAGATACTGTGACCCACGCATTTCCTTTCTGTTTTTTCAGAAGACAATGCAGCCGTTCAGTCAGTCTGCCAGAGCTCACTCAGTCACAGCGACTCACTGACGAGCTCTGAGGATAGCCACTGCTGTCCAATGTGGCTGAATCAGAATGATCTTAGCAGTGATTCAGCAGCTCAAGCTGTATGAGCAAAGTGGTGAAAATGACCAGCTCTCAAGGGTATTTGATTAAAATATTGGGCTCTGTGACCCAACTCTGATTCTATACTGTATAAAACCTCATGTCAGAATAATGGTCAAAAACATGAGCAGTTTAAATACAATTTTTACATCCAATATGTAGCTTCAGTTAAGCTTCACCAGCCGCACCATTAACGCTTCCAGGTTTTCTTCCATTTTCCCATCTGACTAACCTTGAAGTTCTACGCAAACACAGTGCAAGTAAAAGCTGGATTAATAACTCCTGTTTGCTCATCTGGTTTAAACTCACCACAAGCCACACAGCTTTCTTTAATAATTATGTAGTCACAGCTGAATCATCTGAGCCACATGCTTCAAATGAAAAACCAAATGTACTGCAGTGAAGCTGAAGATTCTTCAAGTTACAGGTGAGGGCAAAACCTGAACTTCAGTTTAGTTTAGTTTAGCCCCCTACCCCCCAATGATGTGCTGCTGCATCAGTTCTTCAGTGGCTATATCCAGTAAAGAAATGATGCGGCATAGCATGCTTGCATAATAACCTCACAAATTTCACACCAGTCATTGTTCTCTGCATCTTAAAAAATGGCTCCCTTCGTTTATAGAGACAAAAGGATAATTATTACACAATCTAACCTCTCATGTCCTCTAAATCAACAACTCTGGCAGAACTTGCTTCAGGTATTATGCTCCTTTTAAAATATATGAAATGCAAAGAGCTAAATTCTTAGATGCTGCCAGGAGATGTAAAAAAAAAATAACTTGTGACTCTTGTGTTTTAATGCAACTGCCTGGGCTGTCTTACTAAGGATGCATTCATGTTCTTTGGTCTCTTGAAGTAACATCTCAATCTCAGTGAGACAACCTGCTTGAATGACTTTTACAATAAATTGCAAGCATATGAAAAAGCAGTAGGACCTTTCCAGTACAACACGACAGGATACACATCCCTCATGTTCTCGATCTGCTGTGCCCTGATAATGTCGTTGATGCCAATGATATTCTCGTGGTGGAAACGCAGGAGGATCTTGATTTCCCTCAGTGTGCGCTGGCAGTATGTCTGGTGCTCGAATGGGCTGATTTTCTTGATGGCTACGCGCTGGCTTGTCAAGTTATCCAGAGCAGAGCTGGGAAGAAAGGATATGGGAAGAGTTACAGAACAGGGGTCAGATTACACACCACACAACGCTCTGCACTGCAGACTCTCTTTCTAACAGCATGCTATGGGGCATGTTTTTTTTTCTTTTTTTTTCTTTTTGGCTGTAATATGTTGAGAAGTGCTGTAGCTGTAGGCCAGAGTGTAGGCGCAGTGTCAGCATGATGGAGGTGTAGGATGCATGGAAAGCAGGCAGGGCTACAAAAAAGGTGAAGATAGCATCTTTCTTGTGGTAAGGTTTGCATTTAAAAACTGACACCCAACCTTATCAGGTACAACAGTTATACAGTTTTAGTAAAAGGTCATTCTCTGGATACAGACAACAATAATGATCATCACCAAATTTTGAAGCTGTTGCATGCATAGGAGACACTTCACGGGTACTTGGCTTGCTGTCAGTGTGCCAATCAGTTGGTGAGGGCAATGTTTACAAACAGGAAATACAGCAGCATCATTATCACATGACCACGATGACACAAACAAAACAGTACTATGCTATCACACTGCGGTTTGGAGCTGACAGAGAGCTGCATGTGGTGTGTGCCCTGCTGAGGTGGATGTGTGGGCCCGGCTCCCGGGATCCCAGCATCTATATTGCACTGCCACGCAGCGCTGTGCCATCTGATTGTGTTCGCACCTCAGCCTCGATAGCAGCTACTTGACACTGATAATCAAACGCATCTAAACGATTGGCAAGGTTCGCACTAAAGGTGTAGCTCGCATACGGCGATAACACGACGAGAGGCCTCGCCACAGCTGACAAATCTCTCTGCCATCCTCAGCAGCAGCGCTGTCAGAATTATAACTGAGATCGGTGCGATTGGGAAGCTGGTGCCGGACGTGGCTAAGGCGATAACCAACTTTCGTGTGCAGTCAAACGCAGCCTGCAGGAGAGATCTGATTGCAATAGCGCAAACACCCCCCCCCCCAACCTTGTTTCCTGTAAAGCTCGTAGCCACGCCTGTAGCTGCTCGGCTAACTCAGTAAGCATATAGGCTGGGCTGCGCTGAGGTTAAACAGTGTCTAAGTGTTGACCTGCTGTTTAAAACACATACATCGTGACTGCACACACATGAACTCGACACCGCTAGTCGAATACGCCCGCTAAAGTGAGCTGGCGAACAGTGTTTGCTAATAAACAGATTATGTTAGCTAGCGCCTTCGCTTCACGCAACTGTAGGATGACAAGCGGTCCTACTCACCAAACCATTCCGTAAGCCCCTTCCCCGATGTAAGACAGGTTCGTATAGCGGGGGCCCACGTCAAACATCTGGCCCTTCACGGACTCTGATCCAGGCCTGGGTCCCGCAGCTACGGGCGGTGCATCAGGCGCAACAGGCACAGGCTCAGCAGCAGCGGCGGCGCTGTCGGAGCCTTCGGCCGCGACAGCCGCAGTGCTACTCGTATCCGCCATTCTTTCTCTCCAAACCGCTCCGAGACTGTCAGGGAGTTTCACCGAGGCCCCGCCGCCGCTCTCGTGTGCTTTTTAACAGCCGTACGAGGATCTAATTGTATGAACTGTCTAGCTGACGGGCACAGCGACTGGGCCCTCTCTACTACCAGAGTGTAAATGGATTTCGTGCGCGAGCGCGGATTTGGTCTCGGCACCCCAGCGTAAATGCGCGTGCTAAACTACGGCGATATAGATGCGTTAGATTTTTTTATAGGGATGACTTAGTTGGGCGAAGTCATGCAAGTTGGCTGCAGCTCAAACAGGAGGCACCGCCCGCTCAACAGCTGTAATACGACAAAACAAGCGCCATCCAAGAATTTAACTTGCAGCAGCCGTGAGTGGGCGTGCCGAAATATGTTGCATGTTATTAGAAAAAAATGTAATAGTTTCTGATCAATTTGACACTTTTGTTTTTAGAGCATACCCAACCTTGGATAACAATTAAAACTGTCTTAAAATGGTTTGAACACACCGTCACAGGATAATGTGACAGGTGAGGCCTTTTTGTTTACATGTACATGGACTTTACCACATCATCACATTGCATACGTTACAACAAACTTCTGCTTTACAATAAGTACTATAGCAATATGAGTATACAGTTGGGTAATATTATTGGTCAATATCAACCTATCAAAGATATACGGGTATTTGTGTAGCCATATTTTTCTAAAGATAAAGAAGATAAAGAAGCTTTATTGTCATCAAGAAATACGACGAAACTTGGGTGTTAATGCTTTTCAATCTGCAGCAGTGCAAAATAAAGTAGAGTATAATATAGTACAAATAGAAACAGAAACAGAATATAAATAGATAAAATATAGTTCAAATACAGTAGCACAGAGACTATATTTGCAGTGTGATAGAAGAAGAATTAGATGAGATATGTACGCCTGTGTACACAGTGCAAGCCAGGTAAAACCAGATCAGGTATTGATAGTCTTTTCACCAAAATAAAAACATGATGCATTAAAATATGCATGGATAGTGGCTTATTGGCTTCTTGACTTCTCTTCATTGGCTCCCTGTTAAATCCATAATTGAATTTAAAATCCTTACAAGGTCTACAAGGCTTCCCATAATACTCTGAGCACATCTTCTTCACTCACCTCTTTTCACTCTCTGTGTTCAAACACCATTCTGCATTTAATCACCCCCATCGTCTAATGGTTGGAATTTCTCAACTTCTCTATTGCAGGGTCTTTTCCTCATAAAGCTCCTCGAGGAAACTATTTTTGTGAACTGACGCTATATAAATAAAACTGAACATATGTGTGTAACTGTTTGTTCTACTTTTCTTCTATCTGACTCGTTTCTGTATTTTTTCTCTTTTGGGTACTTGTTTTTAAACAATTTACTGTAACTTACATGGAAATGCATACTTTTTTTACTGTTTACGAATGCTTACACGCTATGATGTCAATCAAAACATTAAAAAATGCAACACTATTTATATTTTTGTTGGTAATAATGCCGATATAAATTACAGAGAATCGATTTACAATTTCTCTTTTCTTTTCTTTTCTTTTCTTTTCTTTTCTTTTCTTTTCTTTTCTTTTCTTTTCTTAAAATGTCATTGTGTAAATGAGCGCCACTAATGTGGCCACACCCCTTTGCAGACGTCACCTCCCAGGGCGGTGCACTTCCTGGTTTCTGCAGCTTGTTGTGCTGGTTGAATTGATTAGTAACAAGGAATGGTTCATTTTCCTGTGCGGCGACACTGGATCGGCCCGATTCGTTTAGCGTTCACTCTGCTCGGACTCCCGCAAACCCTCTGCACATCCGGAATTAGGTAACATGTTACATAGTAACATTATTTATCAAGGTTTGACTGGAAGCTGACAATAGCGTTTGACTGGTTTTTAGAGTTTTTAGATGTCAGTCACATCCAGGGAAGTTACCTCTAAGTTACAGATTTGACAGAAGAGTGCTCACCAGGTAATTGGGTTATATGCTTAATCCAACTGATTTACAATGGATATTAAAATATGTTAATATGCACAAGATTAAAGGAAGAGGAAAAAGAAAGCAAAAGATGCTTACTGCAACCTAACATCTCTTCTTCCTTCCCCTGTAGGACTCCTGTTTCCTGCTCTCCTTCTCACCCTTTCCCAACCACTAAAACCATCAGAGCCATTAGCAGTAGTTACTGCCGCCTGTACCCTACTATGCCATCGTCAGCAGAGCCTCATGTAAAGTCTAGATGCCCACAGTATCCAGAGTCCAATATCAAGCGTTTCCCTGTGCCTGATGACAAGGTTTACTGGGCTCAGCAGTGGCCCCAATATGATCCAGTCTCCTTCACAGCCCCTTTAGTTTTAAATAAGCCAGCATGGGCGGATCCTGATATTGGGTAAGCAGCACATGGTAGCTTTAAAGGTTATCAAATACATTATGATAAAATTTGAACTATATGTTAAAAAAGTTAGTGCCATCTGAGTAATGTAATCTGGCATTCATATCTAGGTGGTATTTACAGAATTTTTCTTGACACCTGTGAGATATTTTGTGAGGATCTTTGCTTGTTTTGTAGCGCCTTCTCACCAAAGTTCAACACTGTGGATAATGCCGTGGACAGAACAAGCTTTGAGGGCAGCTACAAAGTGGAAAATGGAAAGCCACTGTAAGTATTACCTCTAAGCTATATATATATATATATATAACAGTATTAGCAAACCTTTTACATTGCAGAGATGTTTTATTAACTGCTAATGTTGAAAGCACTGCTTATTAAGGACTTTTTAGGGCAATTTTAGCAGACAGATCTTTGGCTCTCTTCCAAGGCTTGTCTTTTGCCCTGTCTCCCTCCCCTCATCACCAACCGGTCAGGGCAGATACCCGCCCCTCCCTGAGTCTCGTTCTGCCAGAGGTTTTTCCTTCCCACTGTTGCCAAGGATCATTTTCATTGTTGGGGTTTCTCTGTATTACAATATAAAGCACCTTGAGGTGACTGTTTGTTGTGATTTGGTGCTATATAGCTAAAATAACAATAAAATAATAATAAAATAATAATAATAATACATCTTAAATCTTAAAACTGCATATAAATAATTTTGAAAATTCCCCTTTTTTCCCCTTCCTAGAAATCCTCGTGGACGCACGGGGTTGACAGGCAGAGGGTTGCTTGGACGATGGGGACCCAATCATGCAGCAGACCCAATCGTCACCAGGTACCGATTTCTGTACTTTACACAGTGCAATTACCCTCACTTGCATTATAGACCCTGAATTATTTAAAAGTAGAAAGCTCAATTCACATTAGTGCCAGGAATTTCTATATGCATCGGAAGCTGACATCAAAGTGAAATAGTGCATATCTGGACTTAAAGATGATGAATTCTAAGCAAACTGGTGGCATTTATGCACATTTCACCATCTGGCAGATGGAAGCTAGATGCCAAAGGAGCAAAGATGCATCACTCGGTCTCCGCACAGCCTATTTTACAGTTTGTGTCTATCAAGAGGAAAGACTGTGGGGAGTGGGCCATTCCTGGGGTAGGTGGTTTTTCACATTTCTTTTTTTATGAAGAGTGTTTGCACACTTCATGTCTGTGGAATTCACGCACAAGTTTCCTTGTCTGCAAAAATACTGCAGGACAACAAACATGAGATCATTATCATGGACAGCAGTGGTTTGTAGAAAAGCAAGATGTTATGGTCCGGTTGTTGTGTTTGCAGGGGATGGTAGATCCAGGTGAGCAGGTTTCTCTCACACTACAACGGGAGTTTTCAGAAGAAGCACTGAACTCGCTCTCAGCTTCCCCAGAAGACAGAGTAAAAATCCAGGAGCGCATCACCAATCTCTTCAAATCATCAGGATTTGAGGTGCTTAAACTGACTTATTTGTTTCCTGTCACATATTAGTGGGTCTATCAGGTAAACTAGAAGGCTTTTCCTCCTGTGATCTTTCTCCTTCAGGTGTACAAGGGCTATGTCGATGATCCTAGAAACACTGACAATGCCTGGATGGAGACTGTTGCTGTCAACTTTCACGATGAACAAGGTATCAGTAATTATGAGAATATTTATTCTTTCTTTTTAGCTGTTCTTTTCAGGTCATAGGCTCTATATAAAAGATGAATGTGGCCATTGTTGTGCAAAGTCATGTTCTGAAAACTCGTTTTGAGGATGTTGGCCGTCAGCGTCTTGGTTTTCTGAAGCCAGATGTAATGAACTCTAAACCTAAAGGCCTTTACACACCAAGCCTGCTGTGGAAAAAACAACACAAAATTCAGAAATTTTCAGACGGAAACTTGTGTAACCCATATACCGTATTTTCCGGACTATAAGGCGCACCTAAAAGCCTAAAATTTTCCTAGAAATCGGACGTGCGCCTTATAATCCGGTGCGCCTTATACGTGTACTGAGTTCCCAAATCTGGTCATTTTCAAGAGGAAGACGCTGCCTAAATTAAAGTTTCCAGCTGGAGTCATAGTTAAGGCTAACCAAAAGGGCTGGATGGATGAGGAGAAAATGGGAGAGTGGCTGAGAGAGGTGTGTAAAGACACCGGGTGGTTTTTTCCACACATCACCGTCCCTGCTGATCTGTGACTCCATGCGCGCTCGTCTCACAGACAACGTGAAAAGCCAAGTGAAGAAAATTAATTCGGAGCTTGCCGTCATTCCAGTAGGATTAATTAGAGAACTCCAACCGCTGGACATCGGCGTAAACAGGGCGTTTAAAGTAAAGTTGCGAGCGGCGTGGGAGCGATGGATGATAGAC
>VUQK01017499.1:5913-20576 GCA_015106715.1 Bujurquina vittata
ATAAAATAAAAAAAAAAAAAAAAAAAAAAAAAAAAAAAAGCAGCTCTTTACTTTATGGCCAAGTGAAATTTGAGTACATTCAATTCAGTCAGCTATTGACAGTTTATGTCCCACAACAACAGAAGGCCTAACAGTTGGCAACTCCTAAGTGACACTACCAGCTGTAGCATTAAGCCGTAGCATGGTGACATGCTCGTACTCTGTTAATCTAATATTACCCTTGCCTCTTTACTCCTCCAATAGGAAGTGGTCCACTCAATTATCTTCTTAGTCCCCAACTTTATGAACGACATTTAACCCGACATATTCTGTAATAAACATGTTGTGTAGGTCTTAGAGAGAGAACTAGACCGCCATACCTCCTCTGGCATCTGTTTTCTGGCTTTAGAAAGTTTTTATAGAGTTTTGCCTCCAGTAGTTTTAATAGCAGTGAAGCAGAAATATAGATGTTGGCTCAAAGAGGTGTCACCACCATTCGTTCATCCTCTCTTTTTTTTACTCACGCACAATTTTTGCAACTGTCTCATTAAAAAAACAAAACAGTCTACCAGGCAAGGCAAAGTGTATAACCCCTATTTCCATGAGTATAGGTGTGGCCCATTAACCGCTGTTGACAACTAACAAAACCCCAGAGCTTGGACGAGAACGCAGAAAATCCTGCTGAATAGCATCCCTCAGTATAACGTTTTAAACATAGCTTTCACCTGTGGGTATACATTAAAAGCAAATGACAACACAACATATTGATAACACTGTTTTCCTTTCTGTTGTGAAGGTACTGCCATCAAATATATCCTACTGAATCTTCAGTTCCTCAGATGTTGACAGTTCACTGTTGCAGCCAACATCTGACAATTGTGGATGTTTTATTTTGCAGCTGAGACATTTTAGAGTTACCAGAAGTGGCTCTAGTGAGGAATTAATGGAGGACTGTGAAGCAGCTGCTCGTTCTGATTTGAGTTTGTGCCAAACTTGTGCCCAGCTACACATTACAGTAATGTCTTATAAATGGTGACGTTGTTCATAATTGCAAGAATAGCCTGGACCACAAACAAGTCCTAGCAGGGAGCTCAGGAGGAGCTTTTTTTCACTGGAATGAATAACTCAGTTTTAAATTGACTTTTTTTTTAATACAAAAGATATAACATAAAGGAAAAGAAAACAACATAGACCATAATACAAGTGTTTTAAACACAGTTACGTGGTACGGGGGCAGTTCGCACCTACGGCCTCTCCAACCACCACCAAACACATTCACATTTAGGCAATGTGAGCTAACTGTCTTGCCCACAATTACAGCATGCACTCAGACAGAGACCACCCTCTGGGTGCAAGGTGAGCACCTACCCACTGCACCACTGCCATTGATCAGGTGTCAAGCCTACCCAGTAAACTAATGTTGAGCTATGTACCTTATACAGTAGTGCATACAGTGGGTGGCATGGTGGTTAACAAAGCAAGAAGGTTCTGGGTATGACAGTACTGCCTCAAGGAGGCCTCTCTGTGCCTCCTTTTGCCTGTTTTCTCCATGCCTGTGCAGGTTTCTCTCCACAATCCAACTGGTAGATCTAATTTGGCCGTAGATGTAGATCTGAGATTTGTGTTTGTCTGTTTCAGCATGTTGGCCTGGTGGTGGACATGAGACCTGTCTAGGGTGTAGCCTGCCTCTATGACTACTGGAATGGACTTTTTAAACTCCAAGTTTTAATATGTATCTGTTTTTTTTTATATAGTACTGTCAGCTGCCAGTGCTTATTCAGAGCCGGGTCACAGTGAGAGCAGTGAGACCAGACCTCCCTCTCCCCAGCCAACTCCTCCAGCTTATTCAGGGGGAACACTGAGGCGCTCCCAGGCCAGCCAAGAGAAATGATCTATCCAGCGTGTCTTAGGTCTGCCCCAGGGGCTCCTCCTGGTAGGAAATGCCCAGGACACTTCATCCAGGAGGCATCGTAGTGAGATGTCCTCCATACTTAAACTTTTGACCTCTCAGTCTAAAAAGGCTGATGAGTTATTGTTGTCACCCTGCTGGGCAGTATTCTCAGTGGTTTATATTTATTATGATTTTAGCAGCATAGAGGCGTGGTGGTAAGCACTGTTGGCTGGCCGGGGCCTTCCTGTGTGGAGTTTGGATGTTCTCCCCGTGTCTATGGGGGTTCTCTCCAGGTACTCCAGCCCCCCCACAGTCCAAAGACGTAGTTAGTGGGGTTAGGTTAATTGGTGATCCTAAATTGGCCATAGGTGTGAATGTGAGTGTGTCTCTTTGTGTTGGGCCTGCAACAGGCAACCTGTCCAGGGTACACCCCGCCTGAATTTGATAAGTGGAAGAAGATGGATGGATGATTTAAGCATTAGTATTTCCTTGTTCTTACTTAGCCATTTGTTTTTGAATTGATATGGTGAATAAAGCCACTAAGACTCATATGCCCCCCATTAAAGAATCCACACAGAAAGAGTTGTAACTTTACAGGACTCACTCCTTTTTCTTACCTGGCATTTCACATTGCAGTAGAAGGCTTTCTTGCACTTGCCACATTTTGCCAAACCCTGTTTCCTACAGATTACAAAAGAAAAACAGAACAAGAACATTATTACCTTATGTATATATAAAAAAATCACCCTAAGACCATCTAAAACATCACACCCCAGATCTCTGAACACAGCAGATTTCATTCTTGTCAGTGTATCCATATGTATGGATCTGGTTATGTAATACTGTGTAGTAATGTAATAGTATTTAGTTATGTCATGTGTGCAAGTACAGACATTTAAACATTTTGCTCCTTAAATTGGAGACAAGAAATAGCAGTTGCTGGTGGCCTGTCGTATCTGATAGCAATGAAGGGCATTAAAACATTCTGTGGTATTAATAGAGCAGACCTCTGACAGGCCAGCTGTCTTTTTTGATACACTGGATAAATAAAGCAGCCAAAAAGTTCACTAGTATAATTCTGAGACGTTTACTGTCTGTATTCACAGCAGGTTTATACAAGCTGCTCGATGGTTGGAGCAAGTAGTGGGAAAACATAGCAGACATTACTTACAATTTTTTTTGTGTGCATGCATGTGAAATGATGATCAGACAACACAATCACCGGTATTTGTGTCTAAATAGAAAACATTTTTATCATCCTGCAGAACAAATCATCAGTAGCTCATTAATTACAAATCGTCCTCACTGTTAATAAGTACATTAAAAAGGATAACCACAGTGGCTAATTTCCCAAGAGAACGCGCATGGGCATTCAAAAGAAGGGGGTCTGTAGGAACCATCATTTAGTAAGATGAGCCAAAGGCACAACCGAACCGAAATAGATTTTTATGGCGTGATCACTTTATACGAAAGCTCCAACTTGGCCTCAACACATCCTTAAAGAAGGAGCTTATTTACCACATGCAAAAGGCTATAAGCAATGAGGTGCTGCAGAACAGTTTTATTTACCACATCTTTGGAAAGGATGCATTTAACAAAGTGTTAACCTGGTGAAGCAGAACTCGCAGTAGGAGCCCCTCTCCTTCACTGACAGCACGTAGGAGTACGCAGGGCAGGAAAACAGGAGCTCTCCAACTTTAAAGGCTCTGGTTGCGCGGAGCCCTCGTCCCTTTCCCGGGCTGTCGAACTTCTCGAGTCCCTCGATGCTGCCCGTCATTGCGCCTCTCGTCCGGGGTTTCTTCTCTTAAAATGATTAGCCCCGAGTACTTGGAAGAGAAGGGGGATGTGGCACCCCAGCTTCAAGTGTTAGGGCGTCACCATCCCAATAATAGTTCACTGTGGCACTGAATGGACTCAGCAAACAAGCAGCCAACACTGATTTTACTGCTGTTAAGCCCCTCAGAAAGAGTCCCTCATGACCTCATAAGCTTACTTTTTTTAATCACTGGAGTTCAAAAAAAAACAAACAAAAACTAGTTGATCGACTAGTTAGTTAATTGATTAATTACATTTCCATTTTTTCCACGTGTAGCAATGAAAAATAAGTGCAATACCTCCCCCTGTGGACGCGGAGTTACAGTGAGGCTGTCATTAGTGTGATTAAAATGAAACACCCTGGAGAGTGTAGCTGGGCCAGACATTATTAAAAAAGTGTAGAAATCATTTGGCTAGACTAAAGAGAAAAGATGGAGGTTTCTGATAGCAACAGACAGCAATCACAGCTGCATGTCCAGGTGCACTATGTGACATAGTAAACTCATAAGATGATTTGAGCTTTGTGACATGGTGCATTATCCTGCTGGAAGCAGCCATCAGAAGATGAGGACACTGTGGTCATAAGGGATGGACACAGTCAGCAGACACTCAGGTTGGCTGTGGCATTTAAACGATGCTCTGTTGTTATTAAGGAGCCAAAGTGTATCCCCCACATCATTACACCTCCAGCAGTCTGAGGTGTTGATGCAAAGCAGGATGGAGCCATGCTTTCGTGTTGTTTTCACCATTATTTGACCCTAACGTCGCAGCCAGGCAATGTTTTTCCCCTCATCTGTTGCCCAGTTTGGTGCCCCTGTGCCAGTCTAGTTTCCTGTTATTAGCTGACAGGAGTGACACCCAGTGTGCTCTTGTGTTGCTGCAGCTCATTTGCTTCACAGTTCTTCGTGTGCATTCAGAGATGCTCTTCTGCATGCCTTCGTTGCATCGAGAGGTTATTTGAGTTACTGTTGCCTTCCTGTCAGCTGCAAACAGTCTGCTCTCTTCTGACCTCTAACAACAACAAGGCATTTTCACCCAAAGAACTGTCATTTGCTGGCTAGTTTCTCTTTTTTTGGAACATTCTCCGTAAACTCTAGAGATGGTTGTGTTAATCCACCTTTCTATCACTTTGCTACCCAGTTTGAATTTCAGCAGGCCATCTGGACCATGTTTACATTCCTAAAGACTTTGAGTTCATTTAGCTTTACATTCTTTATCCCTGCCAAGGAGGTTATGTTTTGGTAGCATTTGCATGCGTGTGTGCCGTTCTGTCTGTAAACATGATAGCTTGAAATTTTTTGAATGAATTGTGATAAAACTTTTTAGGAGTGGGGTCATGCTAGCAATCCAGGTCTGCAAAGTCAACATAATAAGAAAAGAACATCATGGTCCAAAATGACAAAAAGCCTTATAACTGTGATTCTTACACATGTGGTGTGTATTTTTTAACATATATACACATTTTCTAAACAATGAAATGAATGCGCCACATGTACTATATCCACATAAATTTAAAAAAATTATACTCAAAATTATGTAAAGTATATTAAAATGGGTAAAACGGCAAATAAAAGACTGTATTTTGCACTTGTTTTTACTGCACTACAAACTTCTTACATTGAAATAAAAAAAACAACAACAAAGAAAACAACATGAATATATGTAAAATACAATATTATTCCCTTAAAAGCAAATACTGCCTTTGTGGAGGTTTGTGGTTTTGGAGTGTTTCTTGTTATTTTTAGCTTTCAGAGTGAGTCTGCTCCTTCTAAAAGTAAAGTAAAAACATTTATTCATGCAGCACCTTTCAAGATAAATATAGCAAAGTGCTTTATAACAAAAATGCTAAAACATTAAAAGAAAAAAAGTTTCCCAAAAGCAAGTTTTCAGTTGCTTTTTGTTAGAGACCGCTGAGTCCACACATCATAAGCTCAGTGGGAGAGAGCTCCACAGTCTTTAGCTTTCAGCCTTGGAAGCCGCACAGCCAGCAGACCCTGATCACACGACCTTGGGGACCTGCTGGGGACCTGCTGGGGATGTATGAATGAAGTTTCTCTAATGCACGCTTTGCTTGTCCATACAGAGCTCTAAAAATCAAAACCAGAATCTTAATGTAGACTCTGAAGTTTATGGAGAGCAACCAAATTAGCAACGATGTAAAATGTGTGTATGGCACTTAGAAGGCTTAGTCAGAAGCTTCACAGGCACTGAACAACCTGCAGACATTCCAGAGAGGTCTTATTAAGACAAGTGAACAATAAATAATCCAGACGTGATGAAATAAATGCATGACTAACAATCTCCAGTTCAGAGTGCGACAAACAAGGACTTCTGTTTTCTCTCCATTAAGTTTGTTAAATCTTGTTTAGTCTTTGTCAGTGTTTTTATTTTTTTAGTTTGCTAATTGTGAGAGTTTATTATTAGTTAATTATACAAAAACCCCGACTGGTTGTTCAGTCATCCGTTGAAGGCGTGCATTCTGTGAACCTGACTGTGCATTTAATATGTGCTGTGAGTCAGTAGCTGATCGTTGTACTGGAACAAGAAACGTGTTTTATTTTCAGTTATTTCAGCATGCCAACTTTATTTCTTTGCTGTGTATTTCATTACAGAATGAATGCACACATGTGAATGGCCTGCAGTACATCCCCAGCGTCATGGCCTTTTAAACTGTAATTCAATCAGGCCATCTGGTGGTAAAAGCCAAGAAGGGATGGACACTTGATACTCACTTGTGGCTGCTGTTTTTTTTTTTAATTTAAAAAAAAAATCTCAGTAAATGAATATATTTAAATATTTGTGCAATGCAATACATCACTCATCCTGGAGATCGGTAGAGCTCAGATTAAGAGGGAGAGGTTTGATGTTTCTATCTGGCCTCCACATTTGTCACATTGTGCCATCGTGTGGCTCTTTATTGTAAGCACACCCTCAAATGATTGAGAACCCATCTAGGAAGCATCACAGTCCACAAGTCACCTTAGATACAGACAGATTATCTGATGGGACACTGGCACTCCTGTTTGTTTGTGTTTTTTCCTCCAATGTAGACAGGCTCAGGTCAGGGACTTGATCTTGAGCAAATTGAAATATTTCATAATCAACTGTGCCCACACATTACAGTACATGTGCGTGTGCTGGCTCGCACTCGCTCATACATGCATACACACACAAGCACAAACCACTGTGAAGATTTGCCCCTCATCTGTATCTGAAGGCTTTATCCAACCTTGCCCCAGATTCCCCCGATTTATTATAATTCCATTTTTTCCAGTCTTTCAATCTAAAGATTTGTTCCTCCTCATTTTTTAATAACGTGGCAAGCAAGGGAAGCATGTCCCTGGGAGATTATGTCGTAGTCTCTGGCGTCTCGTCTTGATTACATCAGAGGAACCTGATTTGATTTGGAAGAAACCCCCTTGTTCCCGTACACTATCTCTTTAGACCTCCCCGCTGTGCTGATATCTTGCTCTGTCAGCGGGGATGATCTTGATGAATATGATCTAAAAGAGAGGGCGGTAGAAAGAGATTAGGTGAAAGGATTATAATTTCCAATGACGAGAAACAATAAGAAACAATAAATCCTAAGTAGATTTAGTTCTCAAGAAAACCCTGTTAGGACAAATCAAAAGAAGAGACAGGACAGAGGTATTAAATAGATACAGCAGGTCTGACCTGTTTGCTCTAAAACAAGTTCAGGTCTCCTTTTTATCCTTCTGACAGGAATTTGACTGAGCTCACTTTAACATATTTTATTGAGACTTTGTGATGGACTTTTTCTTATTTCTCCTCTGCCTGTCTGTACCGTCCATCTATCCCACTCTTGTGAATGTGAGATCTCGCGAATGCATTTTATGGGATTTCACAACAAACTTGGATAGACTGATTTTGGTTTGGCAGCCAAGGGCTGAAGGTCTTCATGACCTCACAAAATAAATTTTTGGCCACAACTTGAGTAATATGCTAATTATAATGTAATGTATTTGCACTTTTTTACTCTTACTGACCACTTGAAGCGCTTTAGACAAAAAGTCACATTTTTTACTATTCAGACAGCACTTTATTTATCAGTTAACCTACCATGCATGTCTTTGGACTGTGGGAGGAAGTTGGAGGAATCAGGGACCTTCTTGTTGTGAGGCAGCAGTGCTAACTACCATGCCACCCACTTTGAATATGTGGACAAGGTAAAACATGTAAAGGTGTACAGTAGCAGTATTGATCTGTGTAGTTTATTTTCCCATCTTGAACCACAAACATACAATTTTACCATCTCTTAATCATCAGACCTCATTTTCGCCTCTCGCCTCTTCTGTGGCGGTTTTTACACCCTTACAAGACACAGGCACTGTGGCCATACTAACAATGGAAATATGCAGTGCATTGTCACTTTGTGGACCTCATAAAACAGCAGCTGCTAAGGCCTCTTTGGTGCCGTGGAGGTCATGGAGGAGGGTTGTGTGTGGAATCCATTGTGGTTAAAGACCTTTGCTACTTTCGGATTTGAAGAGGCAGCGACCGAGGCCTCTTCACCTCATACTCGTGACCTTGTCATCGCAAGCTGTTTCCAGACTGCTGTACTAACTAGAGGTCAACAGCAGTGCATGACTTGAGAGATGGACAGTGTTGTGTGTTTGCATGTAGTGGAGAGAAGTGAGGACAGAGTAATTGATAATTCCAGGCTGTGTTTTAGGAGTGGGTGCATGCCAAGACCCTATGTAATTGTCTCTATATTCCCCAGAGCTGAGCTGAGGCAATATATAGTGATTCCTCAGCTTTTCTGACAAACTCATTGACAATGTCTTTCATCCTGGCTTGTCTCTTGTCATCCAGTTAGGGAGCCAAGCCTTAAGCCTTAGCCCCACTGTCTCCACTCCTGGGTAGGGGGGAATGCAGTGCCTGCTTGTCTACTCTGCCTTCTTAGCCCTGTGAGCTTTGCAAGCACAGAGCCTCATCTCCCACTGTTTATCCATGTGTCTTTGCTGTGGCTCTTACCTTACACTTTAGGCCCCCCGCGGGCTGATTGGGGTGTAGTGCCCTGTGTCACCCACCTTAAGCTCTGCTTTCACTGGAGAGCTTAGCGCCTCACCCATCGACTGCTTTATGAGCAGACAGCTGGGCTAATCTGTCTCTGTCTTCCTCTTCTTTTACCACTTGTGACAGTGAGACCATTATTGTTTTTACCTTGTGTGTGTGTGTGTGTGTGTGTTAATAACGTCAAAACCATGCAAGATATGGTCACAAAACTTTAAAGGCACCTGGTTTAGATCAAAATGAAATCCAGGTTTAAAGATGGGTGTTGTCTGACTCACTGAGTGAATGGTCCTAAAGGTATAGAGGACAACAGCCTCTTGATCTCTTCCCACATTATGCAAAACCTTTTTGTATCAGCATGCACATGTTTTATTATAAATTTCTTTTTACTCTCTCAAAGATAGCAAAGCTAACTAAGTATTTAGTTAGTACAACACTAATTAGATACAGAAATTAGTGCTGTATTTACTAGTTGAAATCAAAGCAGACTCCGTGAGATCTCTCCGTTGAGGTAAAACCTTTGAGTTCGTGGGCTTGGAAGAGCCTGAAGTTGAACAGATTAATATACATATGTATTTATATACAGACTGCAGGTGCAAAGATTAGATGTAATAGTTTCAGCAAATAGAAATACATACTCTTGCGTCACACAGGTGTGCACACAGGTGGATGTCATGGCACTGCTAACTGCACACAAGCATATACTACATACACTGTATATATATATATATATATATATATATATATATATGTCATGTCGGGCGGTGTGACAGGTGGAGATGGACCCAGATACAAGACTTTGGAGACATGCATAACGTAAGACGCTTATTGTCAAACAAAAAAACAAAAATCCATGTGGGAGCTAGAAGTGTAGCACCAACAAAAACACAGTGATGCACAAACCAGAGCACACACACACACTCCAACATAACATGAACAACCACACAACAACAAGCAGAGAGATCACAGGACTTGTGGAAATAGGAGGGAACACAGGTGAACCAAATTACACTGACGAGACAAGGAAGCAAAACTGAATACACTGCACACAGAACAAGACACTACCAAAAAAAGACAGGAAGTGCCCAGATGCCTACACACAGAAACATATACAAAAAGGATCCTAAAACACTGGGCCACCAGCCCAGGACCATATGGCTGCTGAATGTAGTTAGCGTGACTTTACTGGACTACACAGTAGTTGGTGCTTTGTTCTCAGATTGTATTTTTTTCTTTGTCTGTTTTCTGACGCATGTAGGTTCACAAATATCATTTTGTAAAGTTTCAAGAAAATCCTTCACATTTAATTTTTGTGCCTGAACATTTTTTTTGCTCTACATAAAGCCCACATTTTTGTAGTACTCATTCCACAGATTTCGACAAAAGTAACCAATGATTTGGTGTCTTAAAACAGTGGTGACAGGTTTTTATTGATTGATCATGGAGATGAAGTGATTGGCTGACTTTGCATGTGAAAAGGGTTTTGGTTGTTTTAATGTCTTTTGCACAGTTGAGTCTGTGTTAAAAAAGTGCATGCATCCATCCATTGTATGTACAATGTTTAGATAATTGAGTTTAGTTTGAACTTATGCCATCTCATCTATTTATTATCACGTTCTATGATTACTTCACCTTTCTACAAATTTATAACAATTTAAAAATCAGAAGAAGCTGATACAGAGATAACGTATTAGGAAACATTAGATAATAACATGTAGGTTTATTGGTTTTTATCACTTGAGTCTGACTATGGAGTCTTCCTCAACCAAACTTGTGTAATTATTTACTGATGTAAGGCATCAGCAGAGGAAATGCAAAGGTTATATTCATTTCACTGGTGCGAGCTGCATGAGTCACAGTACTTTGAACAAGATGGTAAAAGAAAATGAAAAATATTATTTGTGGGATACTTCACTATGCTTTAAGAAAATGGAACCATTGGAGATTTCCTGCTATTAGGGAGGTCAAATCAGGTCAGGCTATAGGTCAAAGGTCAAATACAGATAGCATTATAATATTTGAAATTTGACTGCATTTCATACAATTCATACAAGCCCAATTTCATCAAAACTTTGCTTTTTTCATCTGAAAACATTCTTGTGTCAACGAGGCCTTAGACTCTCTTTATAGAGAGAGCCTTCCTTAGTTCAAAAATTTGATCAAGCTCGACTTGTTTAAACTTTTAATGTTAAACAGGTACAAAGGAGGGAGAAGCATCCAGCAGTGATGCCCAGGATTTATTGAGCCTATATGCACTGGAGGCAGTACTCAATTTGAACTTGGCTATACCAAGTAGCTTTTGTGTTACTGCAGTACTTCTAACAGCAGTGCAAAACAAAAAAGCTCTTGAAGGTACTTCTACTTACTGAGGAGCTCCCAAGTGTGTAGGGAGTCCACAAAACTACCTGGTTCAAAAATACTTTCTGTTCCTCCCTATCTTCTTTCTGTCCTCCATCTTTCCCTGTCCTATCCCTATCCTGCTCCTCCTCCCCTACCTCTTACTCCTTCCCTCCTCCTTCTTCTTTTCGTTGTCCTCTTCAGCCGTCCAGCTAAACTTAGAAGTGACAACAGTTGCAGGGTGACAGCAAGGGCTAAACAAGACCAGAACAATAGCTTCCCCCCACTGTGCCTCGCCTCACCCCCTCATCTTCCCCTTTAATAGACTGCCATTGTTCTCTCCCTCCACTGTTGCTCTTTCAGGGAGTTTGTTAGCTATGCTAATGAAGGTTGGGCTTGTGTGGGTTTAGCGAGTGGGGATTTGATGCTCTTTAACTGGGCACTTTTAGAAAGGAGAGGCGATCATAAGTGTGGCCAGGCTGCTATTTACCACCAGTCAAATGTCACAGGCGTGTCGATGTGACACAGCAGTGGAAGTACATAAGAGATCTGTTACATTTCCTAAGCACTTGCTTCTAATTGATATCTGTGCCCTGAACGTGTCATAAAACCCAGTGAAAGAGGCGGTATAAACAAAGAAAGCTTAGTGTTTTGGAAGAATATGTACCACTCCTCCTGTAATGTACATTGCACTGTAATCATCACCAGTCCTTGCAGAAAAATAGAGTCACGTAAGACAAGATGCAGAGACTACAGTTAAGTATAGTGCAGTCTGTCATCCAATCAGTCAGTAAGTCTGTAAATAGCCTGGCCGATGGCTCCTTTGAGCTTTCCTCTAAGAGGAATTCTCTTTCTCCTTGGTGTATTAATAGTGCCTGTGCATTGTTTCCTACAGCAGCACTGCTGCAATCAAAGGAAGTTGGCCTGCCAAGTATACAGATATTTTCCTTTGTCCCTATGTTTAGCAGGCATGTAAGAGTCAGATATGTGTGTGTGTCACTCTGCTTGGATAAAGGTGCTGTGTGGCTGTAGAAGCAAGTGCATGCGTGCTCGTGGGATTATGTTAGGGTGTCTGTTTATTTGTGTGTGTTATCATATGTGTACAGTGACACATCCTTGGATGGTTATTGTTTGTCGGTGTGAGGGTGTCTGTAAGTCACTCACAGACTTTTATTTGAGTATTCAGGTGCATTAAATGATTGTCGGTGTGTTGTAATTCTGTTTGATGGACTGCATTAATGGATTTCATAACCTGCTGTTATGGTCCTCAGGTATGTGCTATAAACAAAAGTCCTTGGCTATATTGTGCACAGTTTTATTTCCACACTTCATCTCCAATTTTTGGAGCTTTTCTGAATGCTTTATAAGTGCTTTTCTTCAAAATGAGAAATTGGAGCCAACATTTCAATAAAGTGATTATTTTTGAATGGAAACCATTATATGCTAATGCTCTCTGTGGCCCTTTATTCACTTTAATTGAGGGTATCCAAGTGAAATATGATTGCCTGATATTTTAAATGTCACAAGGATGAAGTCAGTAGTTCTAGACCTGTGTCTTTGCTGTAAATTCATTAAGTGTTCAGACATTTCCACTTTTTCTCCCAATTGTTTTGTTGATTCAAAGATAAATTAATAAAATTGCCTTTTTTTGGCCCACCAATCTTTTCTCAAAAGTCAAACCTGTCATTTATAAAAGTATTTAGACCCTTTGGCACATTATTGGTAAATTGTGTCCATTTTGGAACTTCCTGTTTTTTTCTTTTTGTTAATTAAAAGGAACATTATCGGAATCCGTTGATTCTCGCTGCACGTCGCGAAAATAAGCCAAGACCAAGAAATTTCCTATAGATATCTAAAGATAAAGTATTGGTCAAGACATGGATAATAAAAATATTTCTAAATCCTTGTGTGTTCACAGTCAAACCCTAACCCTCAATAATTGTGAAATGGAATTTTGAAACGGACTTGCTGGGCTTCTGGCCAAACTGAGTAAGTGAAAAATAATGGCTCTAGTCAAAGAGATAAACAATCACTCTAACAGAACTTCAGAAATCCTTTGCAAATATGGGAGAACCTGCTAGAAAGACCACCATCTCAGTAGTACTCCCCTTAAAAGGCCGTTATGATAGAGTAGCTAGACTGAAGCCTCTCTTGAGTCAAAGGCTTATAACACTGGGAGTGTTCCAAATGGCATTTACCAGCTCCGAGAGCATAAGGGAAAGGATTCTTTGGTCTTATTAAACCCAAAACTCAACTCTGTGAGCGGAACTCCGAGCACTATGTCCCATGAACACCAAGCCACTAAATACCCATGCATACACTGTCACACCCCTGCGGGCATTAAAATACTCAGGTTAATCATCCCCCATAGCGTACGCACATTAAATGTAAGACATGTGCGGTTACATCCTAAGTGAAGCGGGCTGGTCGTCCAGTGGCCAAGTGGTGGCGTTGAGGCATCATCAGTCACTTGGAGTCTGTCAGTGACTCACCAAGGGCACAATGGAATTAGTGAGATTCTCTGCAATGTGACAGCTTGCTCTGGCTAAATGGTGTAATAATCTACCCCTCCTCTCGCAAACCTCCAGCAGCACATGCACTCATACACACACACACTCCCCACCCCCACCCCCCCATTTGCCCTCCCCATACCAACTGGCACAGATAACATTGTCTTAAGCTATAAAAAAGATTTTTCTCCTCCCTCCATTGCGGTAATTATTGAATTAATGCAGATGGAGAGAGACATCTGCATGTTAAAGTGTTGGCCTCTCTCTTATGCACAGCAGATGTTCCCCTGTCATTTACTCAAATTATGCTGCTTAGATACAGGAGAGAGCGAGCGAGGGAGGATGCAGAAGGGAGGGACAGAGCGATAGAGAAAGTTGTTCGACATTGTCTTACAGTCCTCCAAGTGTCAGCTACCAAATTCATGCTGGATCTGACCTTCGGGTAAAACACCTACCGTACTTCTTCTTTCCCTCCGGCAGTCCTCATAAAATATTTGCTAATTGTTTTACTATGAAGTCAGGGCACAAGAAGTTGAACTGAGTGTTTCACACACGTGCAATTCATGTGAAATGAATTAGAGAAACACTTAAGTATAAACTAAAATCCATTAAATCTAAACACAAATAGAAATTATAGACATATAATAGTTAGAAAAAAATACTGCATTAATGCCAATATTACCTTTGATGGTGTCACCCAGCAGCTGACCTCTTGACCCCTTCTTGAAGAGACACAACTGAAAGGACAAGATCCTTTTAAGATTATGAGTCGATTATTTGAAACGATGGCGAGAGATGGAAAGAGACTGTGTATTAGTGTGTCTCCATATGTGTGTGTGGGTGTGTGTCCCTGATGACAGATAACCAGGGGACCTTCTCCTTGGGATTATATTCCAGGTTGGTTTGGCCTCATCTCTCTGGATTATGTTGATAAAAACATTCTTGTATTATATTTTCTGTGCTTATAGTATTAATACTCTCAGGCAGTTCCCAGAAAAAGCTCCGTCCCACGCCTGCTTTAATGTAATCTTCTTCCACTTGAGCTTTTAAAATGTTTTTTTGGGGGGGGGTTAGATGTCTTTGTAATACCTATTTTC
>VUQK01017499.1:26904-40167 GCA_015106715.1 Bujurquina vittata
GGGTAGGGAAGGGAACATTTAAAGAAAGAAAAGATGAGAAGAACTGAGGAAAAAGGACAGAGATATGGGTGCAATTGAAGAAATGAGTGAATAAAGAACAAACAGAAGTGCACAAATAATGACAAGATAAATGAGAACTCTCAGTGACGCCAAACTGCACATACTAACCACTAGGGGTCCCCTTCACTGGTGCCAAATGCGGGCAACCCAGAGTTAATCCCAGATTCTGCCAGTGGCTCTGGAGCAGACCGGTGTGCTGCTCCATCCACAATAGCTGGAATCCAGTGTTAAATCACCAACACATGCAGAATGAATCCATCAATCTGTGCACTGTGGAAATCTGTTTTCATGGTTTTAGATTAAACCCGAATCATTTTTCTGTTTAATTTTAGGTCCAGTAATCAAATAAAAGCACAGATGAGCAAATAAAGGCGAGTGCACACAAGCAGGTTTCCATTGTCTGTATAAAAACTCCATTATTCTAAGGTTCAGGCTTTGAGCCCACGGTTATTTTGCAGGAGTAGGTGTCAAAACGTTTCAAAGAGTGGACAGCTCATTTTGGTCATTAGTAGGAGGATTGCACAGAGAAGAAATCGAAATGAGATCCTAAGTCCTTGTGGTTCTTCGTCACAAAGGTTCCCCGGTATGGGGAATTACGTCAGCCCTTGTGTGTGGTAATATTTACCAAACGTTTTTCTGTTTGTTGTTGCTGCAAATCCCTCGCTGCCATCGAGCTGTAAAATACACTTTTAGACTAAATGTGTGATGAAAGCTTAAAGAAAGCCTTTCCAACTTAAAAAAAAGCCCCACTCTTAACACGAAATGGAAAATGTTCTTGAATCTGAGCGTTTGATAACAAGTGACCGCAGAGGGAGGAGGGACTCGGAGAGGGACCTTGGGGACCATGTCAACGTTTTGTGTGCCGGAGCAGGGACAAACATTGGACAAACATTGGGAAAGGCTGGCAGCCTTTGAGATAGTGGGGCGTTGATCTAAGACTGAGGAGCTAAAGTCCACTATCTCCTGTGTGATACAGCAGCCAAGGTCTTGCTGACACAGAACAAACATGGATACCTGAAGACAATGACCTTTGAACCCTCAGCAGGGTCGGTGGAAAAAACAGGAAGCAGGGAAAGTGACTCTAGTGACTTCCTCTCTGCAGGCTAAGAATGAATCAGGTGGAATGATTGTAAGTACATGGGTCATTGTACATAAACAGTGCACACACACACACTCAGGTGCACACACAGTGTTCAAGAGTAGGAAGCACAGATGTGGTGTGTGTGCATGTGCCTGCGTGTGTGCTTGGGTGTGTGTGCGGTGGAGGAAGCGAGAGAGTGAGTCTTCAGATGTAGCGACAGATGGTATTTGATTACAGAGCAGACGGTCGGTGTTGTACAAAGATGCTGTCTCAGCCCAACCTAAGGAGCTGTAGCCTCCGGTTAAGGCGAGCGAGGGGAGGCAGGCGGAGGACGAGAGGGAAAAAGAACACGAGAGGGAAAGAGAGAGAAAAGAATAAAAGCAAGCAAGCAAGAAAGACACAAAAGAAGCAACTCCAAAAATGAGCATCAAAGCAAAAAGAGTGAAAAGCAGTGAGGCAAGAACAAAGGAAGAAAAGGAACAGCAACGGGCAGGCGTGGTGGAGTACAGCAGAGGTCATGATAAGAAAACAGCAAAACGATGCAGAGAGAATGAACCGTGCCTTTTTAAAATAGTCCTGTGTTCTTCTTAAATGACTCTCAAACTCACCAGCAGACATAAAAAAAACAGACAAAATGGAAAACGTGTGAGGATATTTTCTTTAAAAATCCTTTTTAGTCAGCATCTTTTTTTTGTGCAATCATTGCTATTTTTTTTTAAATTGAAATAAATTAGATTAGTATTATTTTGGCCCAGTAAAACACACACGCACGCACGCACGCACGCACGCACGCACACACACACACACAGGCATGCACGGATACATGATTTATTGGTTAAAATGGGAAGCTACAAAGATTACATGGTCAGTTGATTACCTGAATGACAGATCATCAACATCATCAAAATGTTGCTGGTTTTACCTTCTCAAACTGAAGGTGTTGATGCTCTCTTCTTCTTTTCTGGTGGGTTGTCAGCCGATCGGTACAAAAACATCTTTTTCAACTATCACAGGCATTAAGAGCAACAGAGAAAATAACCACAGCTTAATAATGAAGATGATTTTCAGAGGTTCGTCGCTTTGCTCTCTCCTCAGACTGTTTCCTAAACATTAATAATCCCTTTTTCCCCTTAACAAAGTCTTTCAGATATTGTGTTATTATTTCCTACAACCCAAGTGGAAGATTTCTTTTAATCACTTCTAATGAGAAGAACGCTTCATTGTGTGTGTATGCGCCTGTGCTCGATTGTTGCTTTTAGCCTGATGAGGCAGCACCTGCAGTTGTCTCTGGAGCCTGTAGAGAAACTATGATGGGAGGACGGTGCTCTGCAGCCAAACTCCTAATTAATGATCACTCAGTGAGCAGGGCAGCTCTGATTCACCCAAACAGGACAGAATAAATTACACTGTCATCAGAGATCCACTGGTAGCTGAAAAAGTTGGTAACTAAGACGGAAAATTTCAAGTGCATACTATTAAATTACAGTACTGACAGGTTTAACTGTCAGTACTGTAATTTAATTGTATGCACTTAAACTGTTTTTTATTTAAATGTTTATTTGTAATGTTTGGTCTTCTTTTTTTTCCAGTTTCCAATTCTTGTATCGTGTGATTACAGGAATTTGTTGTATTCAAAATTTTAAATCTGAGGATGATTAGTCATTACAGGACTCTCAGATATTGCCATTAGCTGAACCCTGCCGGCCACAAAATCCATGGCAACCACTTCACGCACCCGTAGGTCTAAATTCAAAGTAACTCATGATCTGAACTTAAACATTTTGATTTCCAAGTGGTGTCGTGTTCACCTGACAGAGAAAGTGTCTCTTTTTTCCCACGAAGTTGTTAAGAGTTTTCAACCATATTTACAAAATTTAGTTTGTTATAGTGTATCTTTTCAGATCAAATCAGAAATTTTATTTACGCCCCACACACGCACGCACGCACGCACGCACGCACGCACGCACGCACGCACGCACGCACGCACACACACACACAAACACACAGAATCTGTGCATGCACTTTGTGTACAGCGATTAAAAACAAACCACAAGCCGCTCACGTTTTTCACTCTCTTTTTCATTTTTATTTCAATTTTTTATTCATTTTGCACAAGCTTGCATATATACTGCACATACATTCAGTTCATAGAGGGTGAAGGCACGAAAGGCAATTTGACTACTGGTTGTTTTTGGGCTGGGCCAAAGCAATACAAGGGAAAAAATCTCAAGAGAAAATACAAAACTGCTTCAAACTAGTTTCAGCTTTCAAGTCCACCCTCTGCCCCGTCAAATCTTTTTTTTTTTTTAAATAATTTTTTTCAACCATCCAGTTTCACATAGCTGCCAAGGTCTCCATTCATCATTTCTGTCAATTAAAAAAAGATTTTTTTTTTTGTAAATTCAATAAAGAATAAATCTTGTAAGTTGATTCTACTTATTCAAATGCAGTACAGCCTTCCCTGTTTGAAAAACAAAATAAAACAACATCAAATAAATTAGGATAAATTAAACCAATAAATTACACAAAATCTGCAAGACAAATAGACACCGATAACAGAAAAAAGCAGCCATGTCACGAGTTTTTATTTTTACAGCCTGTGTAACTATTCAGACTGTATTTAAAACATGGCTGTCCCAGTTGGAATTACTGCACTAGAATTGAATAATGATGTCATACAAAAAAAAGCATCAACAAAACATTATTTACATAACATATTGCTAAGTTATACAAAGGCAGTATTTATCACTGTAAGTCCACGTCGTTGATATTTACAATAAAAGAGGAGCAATGTGATAATAATAAAAAAGGAATTACTACTGAAAGCATCGAGAAACAAAAACCTCTTTCAAACAGGTCAGAAAACAGATCAGAGGAAATTATCGCAACACACACATACACACGCGCGCACACACACCAAACACATGTTGCCAACGCTTAATGAGAGTCATTTACATGTCAGGATGGTACTCCCAGGGGTGGGGGAGGGGCCACAGTGTTGAGAATTGTGTCACACACTGGTTCACAGGTTCTCATAATCGGTCTTTTCTCTCACGCAGACACACACACACACACACACACACACACACACACACACACACACACACAGTCATATACAGTGTGCACGCACACACACACACATGCACACACACACACACACACACACACACACACACTGCAAAGCATACAGTAATTCCACAAAATTCCAAACTTTCCCCACCTTTTAAACCCAGTAAAAAAGGGTATAAATCGCTTTTTTTTCTCGTTCTGCAGTGTTTTTCTTTTAAACTGTCACTGTACAATGTTCTCCATCCACGGATGGCACTAGTCTTCTGATGACAATAAGTTCCTGTCTGTCTCTTGGGTCAAATCTAGAGCTACGTTGGCGGAAATCTGCCCTTGTTTTTTTTTTTTTTCTGAGATGAGACGGGGTCCACAGGCTGCCAGCGGGCCGTGCTGTGACATCACCATTACCCCACCGCTAGTCTGATGCATTGTTCTTTTTGGAAAAATTAAAGAAATGAATGCTGGTGCAACTTCAAGGGCACTGCCGATGGGAAACTGTTTCCCGTTAAAGGCATGGCAGAGGGGGGGAAAAAAGCAAAAACACTCCTCTGTGGCTTTTCAGAAGAGTGGTTATGAGTCCAGTCGGAGAGTGGGTGACGTCTCTTTTTTCCTTTTTCAACCACTCACCCCTCTCAAGCACTCTGAGTGATAATAGAAAAACAAAAAATCTGTACAGCTATTCTTTGTTTCATCCTGACAGTATTTACAGCAGCAACAACAATATTTCATACTCTGAAAAGGTATTCCAAGTTTATTATTATTATGTTTTTTTGATCTCCAGAAGACAGCCATTCAGCACGTTACAAAAAAAGGTAAAGAAACTAAAAGGAAAACTGGTCACAAAACCTGCAAAAAACCTACTACTATTGCTCCTAATCTACCAACAACTCATTCAGAATACAGATTTCAACAAAACTGTCACTAAAAATACCCTCAAGATTTCTTTTATGAAACAGTTTCTAACAGTGCCTTTCAAAGAACTTCCACTATATATTTTTCCCATAGATTTATACTTTACAATTATTAAAAAAGGCTATATATGCATTTCAATAATGTTATCCTGAAAATTAAACAACCCCAGAAAACGAAAACTTGACAAAAATATTTTCAACACGGCATTAAGGTCTTGCTAATCCTTCTTTCTTTCTTTCTTTCTTTTTTTTTGCACATAAGTCTTCATTATCCTGAATTAATCTTTTTAGATGCTGGAACTCTTTAAGTTTAGGGTGGAGTTGCAGGAAAAGGGGAGGGCGTGGAACGATAATAATCTTTGCATCAGATAAAAGTGTCCTTTCCTTTCTTTATCCTTTGTCTGTGGTGCTTTAGAGCCCTTGGCTGTTGCTTTGAGACTCTGAGACATGCAGGGCCTGGCCCATCCTTCAGTGAGAAATGTGTCCCGCTCGCTCTCTCAGGTCTCCAGATCTTAAGAAGAAGAACACTGTCCGGGGAGGAGAAGGGGGACATAATGAAGGGAGTAGCTCTCTGTCTTTCTCTGCCTTCTTTTGTCAGGCCTTTTGTCTCGCTTAGACAAGTCAGCAGGTTAAGCAACCTGCCCCTTTTGATCTTTTGTGCCACACACACAGACACGCTATAAGCTAATGTCGCAAGGTGAGATCACCAGCTAGCTCGCACGCACCAAACAAAATGTGAAAGTCCACTCAACGCTTCAAACTTACCTCCTCAAAAAGAGCAGCTAATCCTTACTAACTGCTTCGTAAAATCTTAACAGCCTGAGAGGATGGGTGAAAGTACAAACAAAAACAAAACAGTACATATACAAGTTCAGCTCAAGTGAGAACAATTTTGGGATTAAAACCTCAGGTAAAGGTGAAAGGAATGCCGTTTAACAAACTGGGCACAGTGGCTTGAACAGAATCACACTTTGGGTCTTAAAAGCTGCCGGTGTGGGATGGCAGGGCAGAGCAGAGGGCTTCAGGTGCATGTTGCTCCTTGCTCTGCGCCTTTGTCCCTGGTCTTTGTAGTGCTGAGAGCTTCTCCGTCTACCCCTGGGGGAGAGTGCTCACCTCTAACCTCATATTGTTGCACTGAGAGAGAAGCTAAATCACTCAGCAGCAGGTGAACATAGAGGGAAGGAGCATTGCCAGTGTGTGTGTGTGTGTGTGTGTGTGTGTGTGTTGTCGGGGTAAGTTCTACTTGAAGCAGAATTAATGAACGACTGTTTATCAGCCTCGATAGACTCTTTTTTCTCCCCTCTGACGTTTCTATTCACGTCTGTTCGGTTATCTATATTTTCAGCAAAACTGTACTTCAGGTTTTGATATATTCAAGTATCAACTGCTATTAAAGTAACTTCATAATGCCATTTACACCATATACGGGCTAACCACAGTAAGAGCCAGCAGTGTAAATATGTTAACTTCTTTCACATGAGCTGTTTAGTGCTAAAAAAAAATCCCCCCAAATTGCAGTTATTATGTATTCTTACTAATTCTGAACATCAACATAGAAAAATATTGTGTTAATAGACGAACAAGTGCTCTTTAAGGGGGAGCAGTTTAGTTGTTAAAGGTGGAACGGCTATGAAAAAAATGTAGCCTTTTATAGAAGAGCTACAATAAAACAAGAAAACACACTTCTGAATACTTCTTATTTACTTCATGTTTCTTTAGCCTTTCTTTGTTGGTTATTTTTAGCATCATTACCGGACCGGTCTTGTGCAGGATGAGCTTGTCACTACACACTGCAGGTGAATAGAGAAGCCCACTCTAATCTCCCTGGAATAAAATCCAAATCCAGTAAAGTTGCCCCAGTAACCAAACAGCAAAACAAACAAAACAAAAGCAAAGTCCACTTCAGTGATGAACAAACTAACAGAAGTGAGGAAAGGAGGAGGATGGGAAATGAGGGAGGGAGTGGTGCGGAGGGGGGAATACTTCAGAATCTAACATCTTTTGGAATAATATTAATAGCAATAATTTATTTCTTTCAGCAACGGCATCAAGGGACAAACAAATCTTGAAGTGCCAATCTTCAGCAAGCAGTAGTGACAAATAATAATCATAAACAACAGCAATAAGAATAGTAATCAAAATAATAATGTACACCCAATAAACACAATGCCCCCATTTGCAGGGAAAACACACTTCAAAAAAAAAAATGGTAGAGCTCAGTAGCTATTTGAAACCAGTCCAAGTCTCTCAGACCAGTACCAAAAGTCCAGTTTTAGTCCAGTCAACAACCTCACTAGGCCTTGCTTTTGTGTGCATGTGTGCATGTGTGCATGTGACTGTCCTGTGAGGGACATCTTCAATAGCACAGTCTAGTAGGCACCCACTTTGCACTTGGGAGGGAGGTGGAGGGGGGGGGGCAGTTCACATAGATACCCCCTGGACTGGAGGGGCCTCCGTGGGTGCCACGAGTCAAGTCTTCAGGGAACCCAGCCTATGTTCTTGTAAATGGGAACTCGGGAACTCTTTCCACACATGGGGGGCGCTGTTAGTGTTGATCACAGAACAGGCCAAACAGAGTGTTCACACAGTCCAGAAAATAAAAACACCCAATAAGATCAGAGCCTCTTCAATTCAGAATCATAGAAAAACAAAACATGTAGTAACCAGCATAATATCAGAACAACAACACAATAGCTAGGTCATTTAGGAACTGCCACAGGGGCTTTAGATTGGGAATGCTACTCAATAACTTTCATACATTCAAAAAAAAATTTAAAAAAAGGAAATCAAAAGTAAAGTTGGAGGAAAGGGAAAAAAAAACAAATGATAATATAATTTTGAAATTCTATGAACTCAGAAAAACAAAGAAAGCGCAAAGCGGTGAGCAAGGAGGAAGAAGAGGAGGAGGAGGAGGAGGTGAAATTTACTCATGTAGAAGCTCTTGGAGACAGTTTGGGGACTTAAAGATCTCCGGGACCTCGCTGTCCAGTTTGCAGATGACCTTGTAGATGGCCTTCTTCCAGGACGGGTCCACGTCTTTGCCGGCCACAATGGCATTGAAGAACTCTCTCAGTGTGATCTCTGCCACCTCCAGGAAACGATCGGGGACCTTCATGAACACAGAAAGGAAGGAATGGGTAATTATGTGGACAGATGTAAACAGGCAGTGTTATTCTGTCCTTCACTTTGTTTTGCATGTGAAGGATATCCTTAGGTATTTTAAGTCTCACTGCAAAGCTTCCTTTTAATTGCATCCTTCATATTACTGAACATAAAAACACCATTTTAGTGGTTTGATTTTATGGCACTTAGCTGTGCTGCAAACCTAAAAGTGTTTCAGCCACTGAATACTGTGGAAAATAGGAACGAAACTTGACTGACTGCCAAAACCCAAACCAACTTTCCCAAACAGCCACCGTTTTCTCCCCAGTTGTAGAATGTGTTCATATTTTCACAGTGGATGTAAAACCATAAATCTCCTGCCTCTTGAGTCACTACTTCCTTAAACACCAGTTGAGGTGTTGGCCTGAGAAAAGTCACTTCTTGTGAATTCTCAGGTTTCTCACACCTCCCACTTCCCTCCCAGCAACATGGCGGGCGTGACATGTTTATGAGTCTCACTGTAAATCTGCGACCAGACAAGAGAGTAGAGCTGACTGAAGAGCGACAGAGAGGTGCTGGCGAAAGAGGAAGTACTAAATGCTTTGGGAACGGGGAGACACGCTGCCTCTTTAGTGTCCCTGACAGCAGCGCTCACCGACACCATGGAGATGATTAGTCTGGCAAAGATCTGTGACACCTTCCCCCAAGCCAACACTCTGTCACACACAGACACACACACAGACACACACACACACACACACGCTTATGCTGGTGTGAGCACACACTCCAGTGGACACACCTCCTTGTGCCAAGGAGATGACACATCCTGTACGGTGACAGAGCTCTACATAATGCTCGCTGCACACACACACACACACACACACACACACACACACACACACACACACTAGGTACCCTGGTGTATTTGGCTGAGTCTCTTTCCTCGACTCAAAGCTCCAGGGCGACGCAGCCTTCAGGGGTCACCTGCTTGGATAATGCTGACTGTCTCCCTGCCCGCCTCCCTCGTTGCTCTCACACACAAACACATATTGTCTCACACACATACAGCAGCAGCCTGCCCAAATGCCTGACAGTGCGCACTCCGCTCCTCTCCTCCAGTGTCCTGCAGATACTCATCAGGAGTGTCAGGACACAGCAAGGTTAGTGGCCACTGGAACACACACACACACACATATACACACACACACACACCGATGGACAAGTACCCACACACACCAAAAGGCCTCTTCAACCACACATACATACACACTTAAACACACATGGGACAGCCACCAACCCCCCTCGGGGTGATGAATGGAGGCTAAGATACCTGTGTTTCTGGTGTGTGTATGTGCATATCTCTGTCCACTGCTCGAGTGAAAAGGTGAGTCGTGAATAAGGCGCTTGTACACTATGAGTCTGCGTGTTTGACAGAGAGAAGAGAGAAAAAAACGAAAGATAACCCAATTCCCCAAATATTGAATTCCCGTCTGGAGGGATAGAAGTCGATATAATTCATTGTTTGGGCTCCATGTCGGAATACTGGCACAATGACCCCGCTCCGAGGCCAGCTACAGTAAGTGTGTGTGCCCGCATGCGCACGCTTTTCCCGAAAGACCTCGCTAAGGGGCCCGTGCCGCGTAGCGCCCTGGTGCTAGATGCAGGGAGTGCCGCATTACTAAGAATATTCCTGCATGGAATTTCTCCTGACGTTTTGACTATAAAAGGACAGCAAAATGCTGACTGCAAGGAGAAAGCAATGTCAAGGAGAAAAGGGTATTGGTATTTCAGATCCTCTTGACTGAGAGAGTGAGAATGGGAGGGAGGGAGAGATGGCGAGAGAAGGAGGGGCTGAGAAGAGTCTAAGGAGAGAGAGCGGAGCAACAGAACAAGGGAGTTATTCCTGTCCCACAAGCCTTTGTTTTGCCAGTGCATGTGAGTTGTGTATGTGAGTGAGTTGCCTCCTGACCAGCAGTGAGCCTAAACTGTTTGCACCCCCTCCCTCATCCCATTCTGCCCACCCCACCCCACCTCGCTGCCCCCTCCTCATCTTTCTCTGTCTCTCTAGGGTCAGCTGTTGGGCCTTTGTTCCAGAGGCATTGTGGGGGATTATCCAGTGTGGCCGTTCATTCGCTCGGCTGTCCGGTAAATGGGGCCAATCGTGTGGCTCACAATCCTTCATACATATTTCATAGGGCTTTTTAACAACTTCTCAGTAGAGCCCAAAATTAAAGGACAGATGTACAAAGAGAGAGGGAGGCCAGAGGGAAAGATAGAGAGAAATGGCGACATGGTAGCGAGGGAGGGATGTGGAGTCGCGCGTGTGTGAGGAGGGACGCCTGGAAAAGGCAAACAAGGTGACTGAGAGTGCGTCTACACACTCTCAGTGCTAAATATGAAAATGCACCTTTTTTCTTTAACTTTTGGTCCATTTTCCAAAGTGCAAAAAGCCTAAACGTGCTGTCGTTAGTGTGGACAAGGAAAACAAGGACGGGAAAACTTTCTGGTCTTGCTCTTTTTTGAATTTCAGCTGACAAAGCCGTGTGGCAGCCAGTGGCAAGGGATTCAAAGAACAAACAATAAAAAACCTTTCATGAAAATGGATATTACTCTTGCTCTCCCCCTGTGTAACACAAGATGAAAAGAGGAAGACGGAGTAGGATAAGGGGTGGAAAGAATCGGCAAAGATGATAAAGCTGCAATTCTGTGACATTTACATAGTGGTTGGTGTTGGGTGCCTTCTAATCAAGGAGAAAGGCAGGGCGGAAGAAAAAGGAAAGTAGGGTTGATAGCAGAAAGGCGGTAAATCAGTCTTTTTCACTGGCTGCCCCCTCTCCCACACAACTCTCTCCCCATTCTGTCCATCTCTCTCTCTCGTGACAGGTTGCTTTGAGACAGAAGGATAAGCTCTTTTTCAGAGAGAGGGAATCGGATTTCCTGCTTTTTGATGAGATAATAAAATATGACGGAGGACAATAGGAGCCTGTGGATGGCTTGCTGGGAGCTATTCACTCCAGCAGCAGCCCTCGTCTTAAGACTGCTTAGACAAACGTTTAAAAAGGTAGCCAGAGGCCCAAGCCCTCAAATAAAGGCTACTGTTACACACTCTGTGTGCAAGTGCACGCGTGCGTGTGTGTGTGTCTGTGTCTTTGCATGTGTTTCGGTAAAGCCTGAGAAATCTCTTCTCTCTCGGTGACTCAGGGTTGCCTGTTTGTTTGACCAACGTGTTTCTCCCCTTTGCTTTTGGGAACTGTCAGGAGATGTATTGCACCTTCTATTTGCACAGTGTTAGCCAAACAAGACAAGACCCTGGAAGATAAGGCTCTATGCCTGTGTGTGTGTGTGTGTGTGTAAGTGTGAGTGTGAGTGTGTGCTCTAGCAAGCTTTTGCCTTGAAGGATGAAATGCAGGGACCCAACACAAGCCCCTGCTGCAAGCCAGGTTAATTCCTAACCCCAACTCAGCCTGGGAATACCAACACTTCCCATGCTTTTGTGTTTATTAGACATGGAATTTATAGATTTTGTAACACACTCAATGCCACAGATGGAGTCATCTGACTCTGATATGTAGGAAATATTTTTGAGGTGCCTGTTTCTTAAGTATTCTAATATTTGCAGTAAGGCATTTCAAAACAAGAGTTCAAACTTACATTGAGCGAGCTTGTGACATTTGAGTGAGTCAAGCCAGAGTTTTGTGAAACTCGAACATGCGCTCACACATAGGCCCCTGCACCTCACATATCTGCTCCAATCAATAATCTACAAAGGCCTCGATAAGCCCTTGGTCCACACTGTCATTTTGAGCAAACACAACCCATGTCCCCTCTCTTCCTACCCCTCACCACGCTTGCCCCCAGCCCCCTCTGCCTCTGATAAGACTGTGCCATGGCTGAAGAATCCAACTGATCAGGAAGAGAACAGGCAAAATCACAGAAGATCCTTAGTTAAATTGTTTCCTCGCTGAATTTCCTTCATTTCCCCAACCTATTTCAAAATTTACTTCATTTTTGACATCTCTAAATGTGTGAAGTTTGTGCCAGTGTTTGTAGGAGACCGCTGGGACGGGAAATGGGCCTCAAAGCTGAGCAAACATCAACCACCCTCACTGCACTGATAGCCTTGAGAACAGGGAGCCTTGAGGGGCTGTCGTGTATACATATACGTGTGTGTATATCTTGCAGTCTGGTGTGTCTATGTGAACATGAGCATTAGCGTCACATGGGCTCTTCTCAAGGTGCACTTCTGCTGGGGAGTCAAGGACAGGACAGGGTCAAAGACACTGATGAAGTTGTTCTCCTATCGCATCTCCAGCCTTTCCTAACTGAAGCTTCCACCCACAGATGGAGAGTGAGGATTCATAACATATCAGAATCTCTACTGATATTTCTTCCTCTTCTCTTGCTGCCCCCCCCCCCTTCAGTTTCTAGAAATTGTGAATTGTTTGAAGGCTGTAACAGACATAACACAGTGTGTACAAAGAATCACTGCTAGCAGCGGGGGAGCCCTGAAATCCTAGTTCGTGCCTTGTCTAGAGACTTAAAAATTCATTGACTCAGCTTGCACGGCTGAGAGAAGCCAATCTAAATGAAGGGGGGGTCATGGAGTGCTGTAACAGGGCCTCCTGAGGTCAGGAAGTCAGCTCAGCTTTGAGAGACGGAGAGCACAGGAGGCAGAAGGGAAAGAAAGGAGCAAGGGAGTCTGGAAGATAGGAACAGGACATCTGGAGAGGAGGGGAAGAGGGGGAGGGAGGGAGAGGAAGAATAGAAGGGTAGGAGGAAGGAGGGTGTTGGGTGGGTGGGCAAACAATAAAGGATGGAGAGCAAGGAGGTGCAGCGAAGGAGGGAGGATAGAAGATGGATGGATAGAAGTAGATGGAATGGAAGGGCAAGTGAAGGAGCAAGATGGCAGGAGACGAAAGAAAAATAATAAACTGCAGATTGGATTGAAGGAGGGAGCGTCTGGCATCAGTGAGTGTGTGTGTGTGTGTATGTGTGTGTGTGTGTGTAAGATATTGGGGGGGGGGTGCTTTGACACATCTGCAG
>VUQK01017502.1:0-15661 GCA_015106715.1 Bujurquina vittata
CCCTGAAAATAAAAATAAAGTTAGCGTACAAAGCATAACATCTCCAAGAGGGAGCATCTGGCTGTGGTTCTACTCACTGTGATAAATTAGCCACAGGCACAACACCAAGCGCAGTTGCTGCTCCAGGCACACAGTTAGCCCGCGATGCTAAAAACCAAACACTAGTAAGTGGCTGCCACAAATACGAGGAGTAACCCACCCCGCTAGCTGCGCTTACCTGGTGCGATCACGCAGTGGATTTACTCAAATTTCAAACGAGCCAAAGCTGCCACCTGTCAGTAGGTCCTGACACCAGTGAAGGCAAGGGAGAGAATGGCCCGAGGCTAAACCTGAGCCTTTTTATGTAGTTGGAGGCACCACCAGATAATTAGTCACAGGTGTGCCACCACACAGCCTAATCAGGCAAGCACCAGCAGGGAGGGAGAGAGAAAGAGGAGTGGTTGCTGAGACCAGACTCACCTTGCCACACAAGGAACTGTTATTTCTGTGAAGGCACCATTGATGCTGAAGGATATACACACTTGTTTGCAATATTTACTGCTATCGAAGCACTGTCTTTTTTTCAACAAATATCTTGCATCAAGACATCGGCAGACTAAATTCTTCACTAATTTCAGCAGCAAAGCTCTGTGGTAAAAGGATCCGGGTACAAATGTGGGCTTCTTACATCATACACTGAGAGTATTTAGGACAGTATGAAATAAAAAAATCCAAAATAGGAGGCATCTGTTGAGTATCTTTTTTGTCTTTGCAGGTTGTTCTAGTGTTTTGGGAAATAGACACACGTAAAAATATAGATCATGGCCATTTCTGTGCCTGTGCAAGTGAAAAAGTGAGCCTGCTTTATCAGGCTTGCTGCTCTTGTGCAATCCTTTTTGTATAATTATTTTTCAGACTGAATATAATGTATGCATATCTAACATATAAATTATGTATAAAAGTGACTACAAAAAAAAAATTATGTTGGGAAGAGTTATCCAAAGAGGCACTGCTGGTAGGACTTGCATTTTCTTATAAAACCCCATGTCAAAAGGACTGAGAGCCAACAGTGATTACAATAAACCACAGAGACATCATCAAAGAGTGGGCAGGAGCTGTAAGACTCACTGAGGCCCGTGGCTGAAAAGGCCCACTCGACGTTGTTGGCGGAGTAGAGGCCCCTCCAAGGGACCCGCTCTGTGTTTTAATCTGCTTGTTTCAGGACTGAATGATTCATCGGCTTTGAGATGGCTTCACTTCAAAACTCTCCGTTACAATATGTGTTTCCTCATTTCATGCCTGTGACTTTTCACTTTTGTGTCATTCCTGCATTTCGCCTTCCATCTTTTCTATTTGGTAGGCAGAAATTTAGTCTTCTGCCAGGGTGGGTATGCGAGTATTTTCTGGCGGCATCATGATTACACAGTCATTTGCCTACTTTACATACATTTATATCCCTGTGATATGCCAGCACTCTTTTACAACAGCCAGATATGCTGATTTTGACGGATCTCACTCCAAAGACTTATCCTAGCTTAAGCAGCAATTTAGAAATCCCTAAATTAAAAATCACTTTGAGTTAAACTGAGCATCCAAAGAGGCAATGCACAGTATCTAATTTTGACTTTTTCAGAACGCATTAATCCTCCCAAATGGGAGCTGACAGGATATCACAAGCTATTGTAGCACACCAGATACCTCAGGAAGCAATTACCATGAATACATTTTCTAATAAACTTGTACCCATCAGATGATAAGCAATTAAACATGCGTAATTATGGCTTCCATACAGTAATTTCTAAGCTGATTAGGTTTGTGTGCTTTACAACCTGAATGGGAGAATATTAATAGTGCTTTGGTTTGGTGTTGCTGGTTAGTGGTGGCAGCTCATCAGCAAATCATATGCAAATGAGGCCTCAGGAAGTGCATGAAGCCTCATTCCCGGCTATTAGAACTGTCAGGGGAGGGAGGAACATGTCAACGGGCAACGCACACATACATGAATATCCATTCACACTTTAAGAACCCCACGCACCCATTGTTGAAAGGCAGGAAATTATATATTCTCTATGCATGCTTATCCTTATTGTAGTTTCTAATTCCTCTAGTTTTACAGTTTTTTATGGGCTGATGTATCAGCCAGTGTACTGACTGATACATCATCAGCAGTATATGGATATCTCTTGTTTGATTTTGATATTTATTTTGGTAGAAAGTTCATAATCTGTGAGCAATTACTTTATTTATAAATCATTTACTAATGCTTTATAGACCAGTTATAAAACTTTAAAATAAGCGACGTAAAAGATCTTTGGATCATCATTTGATAGGAAGTTATAAATACTGCTGATTAATGACTATAGTGACTGATTTCTTTTTCCTTTTACAGTAGAAGACACCCTAAGGGAATACACATTTCTGCATGTTGCTCATACATTCCATACATTTATCAATGCCCAGTATATCAATGTCCAGGATATCAATGTCCAGTATATCAATGTCCAGTATATCAATGTCCAGTATATACATTTAATCCATGTGAGACAAAAGCTGAGGCTTCACACTGCTGTAAATGTTTGATTTTAGACTAATCTTGACTCTGCATGATGTCAAAGAGAGCTTACATCCCTAATAAGGTCATCTTAGACACAGAGCACAGAAGCCCCACCCGCTTACTGTTCAAACCTCCTCTTTGCGAGGGGCAACCAATCAAAAGAGAGTTGACTTAAAGTAGACATGAGACGCTCCATGTCTTAAGCATGGATTTCCAAAACATTTTACAGATTTAACACAGTATTTTTAAAAATAAGTAATTTCAGTTACATTTTTTGGAGTAAGTATAGCACCGTGCCATCCAAGTACATAATATGATGTTACTGGGTTGGCTGGTTGCTGTTATTAGTCCTAAAGGTAAATGGACCGGTACTTACTGAGTGCCCTTCTGCTCAATTTGAGCACTCTAAGCTCTTTCGATTAGAAGTCTCATTCATCCAATCACACACATTCCTACACTTTTATCTATTCCTATGCACTTTTACCTAACTGTCACACTCTGATGCATGCATACTTCAACTTCTTATGGGGGATCGACCACCGAATTTCCAGTTGGTAGATGACCCACTCAACCACCTAAGCCAAGGCCACTCCTCTTATATTGGTTTATGTTAGGCTTCAGTTCAAAAAAGGCCTAGAGACTGGTCCATGACACCTCTGGCAACCTGGGGCTGCTGGGGAAAATGTATATTCCCCATCTGGCTGGTGAGTGTTTGCTGGGTGAAATCTGTCACAAAGAGGGTGATATATACTGATCTATCTGTGACAGACCAGTATTGTCTGAAAACATCAGCTAACTGATGTATTGGTTGGGCTTTAGTAAACTAAAGCCTGATCTATGAAGCACGAGTATTTTCTTCTTTTAATCAATCATACTTACTCCCAATCAAAGGTGCCTTATTAGGAAGAAATACTTTAATTTAATACTACTATTATTTAATCAAGGACTCATATAGTATGGATGCTACTCATGCATACTACATATGAGACTCTCCATGACGTA
Source organism: Bujurquina vittata (assembly GCA_015106715.1). NCBI lineage: Eukaryota > Metazoa > Chordata > Actinopteri > Cichliformes > Cichlidae > Bujurquina > Bujurquina vittata. The sequence continues at coordinate 3,536 of VUQK01017502.1, forward strand.
TTGTGACCATCTCCATGACCATGAGATGTAATTTAACACCAAGTAATTTAACATTTTTGATTAATTCTCTTCTTTAGTTTGTCATTAAAATATTCTTGAAGGACGCCCTTAAAGAGTCCTTTTAACATAAGAAACAAAACACAAATGACTGAAATAACCCAAAAGGCACACCTACAACTGTGTAACTGTCATATGCTAGGAGTAAATTGGTTTTATCTGTTCTTGTTTGTAGGTGCAGCTGCTTTAAATGTTTATGGTCTAATAACAGATTGTACACACCTCCCATTACTAACAGCAGACAGACAAACCCCTGCAACATGAGAAACTGCAGACAAAACAATAGGAAAATAAGAAAAGACAAAACAAAAACACTGAAATAAGTGATGTCTGTCTGATGTCAATTAGCTGAACGCGGCATCCTCCAGTAACCACTGATTGAGGTGAACTCTGACTGACTGAACTTTCTCCTCTCTGTAATATTGCAGGAGGACCTCAGTGGGTGAAATACATGACTGATTTCATTTCTAATCCCAGCCACTTTCTCCGCTGACAGAGCTGGTGAACCAAACATTTCATCTGTACAAACCTGTGAGTCTTTCTCAGATACAAACCCTCAGGGAGCACGATATAGCTTTTTCTTTGTGACTTTACCAAGGCCACCATTCAATCAAATGACTTTCGCCGTGAAGGCAGCCTTCTCGTTGCTGTATGTGAATGCGTGAGCGTAGCTGAAGTAACATTACACACGAGGCGGGAAAGCAGTATGGTCTGTTTGGATTTATTATCAATCTGAATATTACTTCTCACACAAAATATATAGTTCTCATTGAGGCTCTCAGTATACATTTTCAGTAGCACTATATAAGGATTCATAAAGTCATTCATCGTCTATACATGGAGGGATTAATCTGTCATGTTGCACAAAATGTCACAATATACCATACCAGTGATGGAGGGACAAATCAATTTAGCAACAATCCCAATATAAGTTCTTCTTAAATATATTATTACTATTCATATAGCATGACAGCATTTCTAAATAGTAGCTATAACTATCTCATTTAGTATAATTCACATTTACTATTAACAGAGATGTTTATGTAAGAAACAGATGGCGGTGTCAAATGTAAAATGAGTGCAATGAGGAATAGAAAACAGCCGATATGTCACAACAATCATGATGTGGGAGGCTCTTCCAGAGTCCGATGAACTGGTTTAATACAACAGTCAGATGTCTAGACCCAAAGTACAACAATACACACGCTCCAACATCTGTACACACGATGCTGAGTATATTCTGTAGTAGTTGATTCAGATCACAGAGGAGAAACGTGTGAGGAGCTCCAAAACGCTACATCAATTCATTTCGAGGATATAATCTGTACAATGTTATGGGATTTAATTTACACAGCACTATAGCTGAGAGCTGCATTAGATTAGTTGTTGGAGTAAAGCAAAGCTAAAAATGCCAGGTTTCTTCTCAGATGTGAAAATGTACTCTTTCCTTTCTCCAGTAAACAGTGATTTATATCTTGAGATTTCAGACTGTTAGTCATGTTAAAAGAAAATCATTTTCTAATTTTCAACATTCCATAAGCTGAACAACTGATCGGGAAAATAACTGTTAGTTGCAGCCCTAGTATAGTGTGTTTTAAATGCATCGGAAGTCATTTTCCAAGCTTATGTATCGGTTTCTTTTTTTTTCCTTTTTTTTTTGCTCATTTTGGAACAAAAAAATCTTCACTTGACATCACGTAAACATCTCGTCAGCGGCACTAGGATGGTATGCTCAAAAACAACATCACAGTTAAAGAGGACCGGGGTTCATACTGACAAAAAAATCTCGCAGCAGGACCGCTGATCAGACACCACGACTGAGCCCAGATCAGCAGTTGTATGCTGAGGGAAATTTTGTGAATATGGATCCAGCTGAGATATCTGGCACGACATTCATAAGTATACAGTATATATAGAGGTGAAGAGGAGGCAGAGGGAGAAGAGAGAGAAACAGAGCGAGGAGAAAGCAGGCCAGAGAGAGATGTCAGTCTTGAGTGGGCAGAGGAAACCGGTGCTCAGCGAGCGAGAGGAAGGGGTGTGCATGTGTGTGTGTGTGTGTGTGCGTGCGGAGGGGTGGCTGCGATGCCTTCACTGAGGAAGTGCTTTCAGGATGGCGTTCACCTCTTCTGCCACGGCTGTCAGCGCAAACTCAAACTGCTCCTGAGGAGGAGGAGGAGAAGGTGAAGGAGAAGGAGGGGTGGGGGAGAAGGAAAGGATGCAGGGAAAGAAAAGGAAGGGAAGGAAGCATGAAAGTTTTACTGTGTGACCAAGTGGAATGGCATTTCAGAATGATTGGCAGCTCCCGACCCTGCCCCTGATGTGCTTGGCCACAGTCTGGAGGTGAAGGTGAGCCTCTCTCTGAGCTTTCAACTTAAAGTGCACGAGCAGCCGGGACCGGCATCGATCCAGCCAGGTGTGTCTTAAAATGGAGCTTTTGAGTCAAGCTGTCTCTCAGCTTTTTTCTGCCTGCCTGTGTCTGTATGTGTGTGTGTGTGTGTGTGTTCTCGCACATTTGTTTGTGAAACCGACTCATAGTTTTCCCTGAGGAGCGCAAAAGGGGCTGATTGATGTTTGCCCCATGGACCTGGTGTTTTTATATTCCTCTCCTCTCTCCAGGCTGAGGGCCACAGGGTCCTCGCACAGAGAAAAGGTACGTAGGAGTTTGGAGGGAACAGTCTTTAGATGTGTCAACACACAGCCTGCCATAGTCTGGCCCGAGGATAGGCTAAATCAATACAGAGGAGTCACTGGTGGCCGTGCCTTTCGCTTTGCAGTGGAGATTATCTGGAGTGCTGATGTTTTCTATTTTTATGAGTCTTCTGAAGTTGTGATGGGGCCAGAAAATATGTAAGTACATCCATGTTTATCTCCACCGCAGTTATAGGTGCCTACATCTATTCCCAAGTTAAGTTTAAAGTTTTGTGCTCTGGAGGAACAACATACTTCTAATAAAAATCAGGCTTTGTGCATGCTGTTCACCTTTACGCCACTGGGGGGAGATCGATCTCTGCTCGACAGATCAGAAATGGATGTTAGTGAGGAAGAGAAAAACCAGTTGCACGTGCTGTAATTACGGCATGTTGATGTCTGTCAAAATGAGTAACCAGAAGAAGGGGAGAAATTAATGTTCTTTTTCTGAGCTTTATCCAAAAATAAAATGGCAGCATCACAAAGGGGGTGGGGAAGTGGGGGGTATATTTGGTTGCCCAGTCCTTGAAACCTAACTCTGAATTTCATACCTCATTACAATCTAATTTCTGTGCAGACCTAGTATGAAGCCACAGAGTGGAATCAACAATACTCCAATATAATTTCACTTAGACTCTTTGGAAGAGAAGAACGAGCGAGGGCCCAAAAAGCTTTTCTGCGCTGAACAGAGCAGGGCTGTAAAAGCAGCATTAATGAACCATCGAGGAACACTGGAGTCTGTTAGCATAGCACTGGAGTCCATAAATATTATCACCCAGCGCTGCGTGAGGCTCGCCTTTATTATTTTTATTATTATTCCTTTCCAATTACAAGAGAGAAACAAAAGACACTTCCTTCCTATTATTTGCATTAGTGGATAAGAGGAAATGCTTTGTACGCACCCTAAACTGTTCCTCATAATAGTGAGAGGTGCAGGACCCGCTGTGTGAGAAATTGTTTAGACGAGACAGATAGCTGCTGCGTGAGAGACGCATAGAAGATGAAGGCAATCCTAAAGAACACTTTTGATTATTGCTTGCCATTTTTTAAGCAAAAATGCCACAACATTAGCTGATTCCAGCCTCTCAAACAGACTGAATATCTGCTTATCTATATTTTATTTGGTTGTATATTGAAAATATTTTAGTTTTGGACAGATTGTCAGACAAAAGACATTCTGACAGACATTTCGTTTGACATTTAAGAAGCGATTTTATTTACATTTATATGAGAAATTAATTAATAATTTCAGCCTTGCAATGGCTGCAGTTTTAAAAATGCTTCTGCAAGATATCTTGGCCATGCTTTTTTTGTGTGTGTGTGTCTTGTGATATGTGGACTTATTGTCTTCCAAGACAATGTCATTCTAATCTTGACGCAGTTATCAGTTTCACCATCATTTCCCCTGATCCTGTGCACGTGAAGCAGACAATCCTCAGTTTTGAATGGCTGCAACCCCTCCTCCCTTCTCTGCTCCCCCCAAACCCCACCCTTCTCCCTCCTTTCCCCCCCACACTTCTCTAACTCAAAGCCGGGGACCTTACCTTTGTCTGGACCATGCCAGCTCTCTGGTCTCTCAAGTGCTCCAGGGTAGCGGCAATATCAATCTCTTTAGCACCTGCAACAGACCGAAAATTGGACTGAGTTCAAAGCAGTGGAGTAATCCAGCTCACATCTGTCAATCTCTCTTTATACTGGGCTCCCTTTGGAAGAGTGCAGCGATTGAAAATTATTACATTCATCCCTCGAAAGACTTGGACAAGAGCCACTGACTGTTTCTCGATAAAATATGCAAGAGGATATTTTTGGGCCCTGGTGCAACAATGCATTCAAACACACCACACACTGGCTTCAATGTGAGAGTCATGTTCAAGAACTGGTTTAGATTATGTCTATGTAGGTAGTCCACTAATATCCAAGAGTGTGCGCATGCATGTATCAGCAAACTAATTAAAATGATTTATAGCAGCTCTGCAGCAGTCATTCTGATGATTAACCTATGCAACAGTTGCCTGCCTTCAACAGGGATCAGCTGCTGTTGAGCCTGTTTTGGCTTCACAAGTCTGTGAAGTTAATCTGGAAATCGTATTCCACTTTCAGATTTATGGATTGCAAGCAGCATGCCAGAGCTCATTTGAGGAAACTGACACAGAGAGACGTAGAGAGAAAACCCAAAGAGAGAAGGGGAGAGAGCCCCTGAACTCTCAAGATGGTTTTGAAAGTGAAGCAAAGAAAGGGAGCAAAGGATATAGAGCGAGAGCGTGAATGTATGTATGTGTGTGGGTGAGAGAGAAGGAGACAGAAAAGGCGGGATTTAATGTGGCTGGACTTAGTACTCAAAGTGCTCCAGTGCTTTGACAAGACTTTCATGTCTTAGATGGGCTGAATTCCAAAGTTAGGCTGAAGAGAGCCTCTCAGAGGAAAGAAAAAAGCTTTGGAGAGGGAGATTATGCACATTTCATATATCTCGTTCAAGAGCAGAAAACAAAGGGTTAAAAGAGACCGAGTGGCACCTTTCATCAACGCGGACAACAGCGGATTCATCACTAAACTACACAAACTCCATCAGGATGGGTCTGTCTTACTGCTGCAGAGACATGAGGGGAAGGTGTGCGTCACAGGCGGCCGTCCTCCTAACCTGCTCTAATGGAGCTGGATCGCAGTGGGAGGGCGAGCAGGGTGTAAGGGTAAAGGGCAGAGGTCAAAGGACAAAGGGCAGGCAGGTGGGGGGGGCTTTAAGGTGCACAACAATGGATGTTTATGTCTCAAAAGAATTCAACAGACAAAGCTAACTGAGCATGCAGACTCTCTAGTTAACTCTTCTTTTGCTGGCATAACTTTCAAACTAACGTTTTCCCTCTCACAGTGAGATTTAGAAACAAATCCACCTTCAAACTATTCCTGTATTCATGTAATGACAGATCCACACCACAAGGGTTCTTTTCTAGTAGTTTTTTTTTTGGTCATTTTTAATATATATTACTTGGATTAGTGATTATAATGGAGACATAAAATGCACCATGAAGTCCAAATGACCAACATGCAGATGATGTTCATAATTTGCTTCAGATTTGCGTAAAATAGGAACAAATGTCAACATTTCTCAGAGTGAAATTGGAGTGAAAGCTGCAGACTGCTAAGAATAAATCAAATGAAATTCAATAAGCACAATGCTGCCATTAAATATTAAATATTGATTCAAACCACTGGAGCAAATTGCAGATTCTGATTTAAAATGTATTTTGCCTTTAAACATTTTATTTCCATGCATGTGCTATCTAAATTCATGTCGCAGCTGCTGATGCAGGTCAGCGTGGTGTGGAGGTAGCTTAAATAGATAATTACTAATGTGGGTTCCTTTTTTTCATTTCCCTTTTCTCTGTTTTCCCTTTGTTCTGCTCTCTCCACTCCTCTTCACAGCTCGGTCTTCGCAGCCTTTCCAGGCCTCAGAAAAGTCACCCTCTAATGCATCCCCAAGACCCTCTGTGGAAAATGAGAGGCTTTAGTGTTGCCAGGGCAACACTTCAAGCAGAAAGAGTGAAAGGGAAGCCATTGATCGTTACCTTTAGCCATCCTATTGAGGACCATGTCAATCAGAATGTAAGTCCCACTCCTGCCAGCTCCATCACTGCAAAGAGTCAGAGAGAGCGAGAGAGAGAGATCATTAAGGAGGCAGAGTGAGATGCTTTAATCTGTGTTTTTCTTTATAAGGAAACAAATTGCTCATTTGCATCTGCGCAGACTGTCGAGTATATTTAAACACACATTAGCCTGAGCACACAGATGCCCATTCCTCCGTTTGTGTGTCTCCTTACAGATAAAATCGAAAAAGCAAAAATCAATAATCGGACTAAAAATTCTTGCAATAATACCTGAACAGATCTGAATATTTGATGATCCAATGAATGTGATTATGTTAAACCTTTGCACACAAGCGTACGTGTGGTCTTGAGAGCTGCATGGCAATTGGAGAGAGGGGAATGGTTTTCTAAGGCACACTGGGGACAAAGGCTTTTAAATGCATGCACCTCAGGAGCAAAGGAGAGGTTGAGAGGCCAGGGGCGGTTCGAGAACAGCTTTTGGAGAGCCTTGCTTTTCCATTACTCCAGAGATAGCCCCATGAAAAGCCTTCCTTTGTGCCCGCCGGCCATTCAGCGGCTCTGCATGTTAATTGCAAACAAGGCGTGGACATCTCTCTAATAAAGGCAAGGCCAATAAAACAGGAGAGCGGCCTGAGCACCACAGCTTCATTAATCCACTGCTAGACACTCAGTCCATACAGCTCCCTCAGAGGGAGAGCGGGCTTACTGGCCCCATGCATGACTTAACAGGATGTGACTATTAAAAGTGACCAGACAGATACCTGGTGTTTAATATGAACCAATCAAGGCCGGTTAACTAACTCAACCAAATGGGAAATGTGAGTGTATTTGGCTGTGCCATGTTATTTACATAAGAACACAGTCAGTGGAATAAACAGCAGCTCCAGTCGAACCAGAAAGAGTAAATGGACGGAGCGGGTTTAAATAAACAGCCTCTCCCCTCCAACACACAGGCCACGACAAACACTCTCTGTCCCAAAGCAGCAGGGTCAGCCACTGTCACAAGGTTCAAACAGTTATACTTGCCTGCAGTGAACAATTATCGGGCAAGATCGACCTCGGTAGCACTTGTTAACCTTTCTGAAATAAAAAAAAAGAGAAAAGTTAATGTTATTGCAAGCTTGGCACTAAGTTGTCTTAAGTGCACAGGCTGCTACATTAGTTCAGGAAACAGGATCAATTTTTTTCCCCCTGAATAATAACAATAATAATCAAAATAAATGGGACTCATAAGGGACTTAGCCGCTGTGGTCTGGATGAAATTAATGATGGCAATAATCAAAGGGACAAACACAACTCCGAAAGACGCTCCCTCCTGTCAATCAATCACATTAATTTGAGCGCAGAGAGAGAGAAATCTGTGTCGCACCCTTCGTAAATAAATTGAGCATCATTTCAGGCAGCATTATTGTGACATGTGGGTGATGGATGTGGTGGTGCGATGTTGTGATTTGCCGACCGCCGACGCATTAACCCCAGCCAATTTTGAATGTTATACACCACAGGCACGGCGAAGGCCAACGAGCCTTTTCACACCCCGCCGTTGCCGTGGAAACTGACTACACCGAGAGCTTCCGCGTCTTTTCATTTCCTCTGGTTTTTCACCTTTCAATGACAAAATGAAAGAAATATCTCATCATATCTATAGTTGATCTAAGCCTGTGTGCACTAATATTTTTATAGTAAAAGTATATATATAGTAATAGTAACGATAAAGTATTTATTTCATCCATAAATATTAATATTGGTAGCTGGTGCTATATTTTTGTTATTTTGTCATGTGAATGCTTAATGTATTTTGACCTTAATTCTCAACAGTATTCCCTATGTTCTAAAAGCACAGGTGTGCTCGATTTAATATCAGTTTGAGCTGTACATTTTATCAGTGACGGTTTGAGTTATGGAAGACCAAAACAGCCAAAATCAAAAATGATTGAATAAGTAATTATTATTTCTGGCCCCCCTCCCTTCCCCAAAAAAGCAGTGCATTTGTTGCACTCTGATGTAAAAGCAAAACTAAATTTATATTTACAATAAAATAAACTAGAAAAAAATGAGAAAGTGAATAAATATGGGAATGAAAAAGTAAATAAATGCCCAAGAAAAGTAAAATAAAAAAAACAAAAAAATGTACATTTATTTTGGTGAATTTAATGGTATTTTACATTTTTTTGGCACATTTGGTCCTCCATAGAGGTGACAAAGTTTATTAAAACACATACGCTGAAAATTAGATGTGATAAAACTTGTTAAAATATAATTCAATGCCTATTTGGGAAGATGAGTATTTTGATTTGATTTTTTGATACATATTTTGGATTCTTTCTTTTTTTGGTTTTAAATGAAATTACATTACATTAATGTACATCTTTTACAAATCTCAGGTTGTTGGGTTAAATGTGACAAAATTAGAACACGCCTTCAGTGAAGCAGCATAAAGAGACGGTTGGAGTTCCCATGCAAGCCAGAGGAAGGAACAGTGTGAGGAAGAGTAGGAGGAGGAGGAGGAGGTGGAAGAGGGAGAATGAGAGTGGAGTGAGAGAAAGACAGTTTGTGCACAGGCCTGGCTGAGGAGACACAGTTTCCAATGATCACTTTTGTGACTATGCAACTGGGCTCATATTACTAGCTGCAACATCACAAAAATGACACTGGCAACCGCAAAATACAGAGTTGGCCAAAACCATGAAACCGTGATTGTTCAGTGCATCGTGTAGATCTGAGACCTCTGAATCACCAGAGAGCTTTAGATTCCCAATAACCTTCAGCAGCATTAATGGCGTTCAATCAAGGCAATCTAAGTGTTAGGGAGATCTCAGCAGCAGGGTAAACAGAGTATATGTAATGAAAACACAAGTGAAACCTATACAACAGTATCTTAAATGTAACTGACTGCAAGCAGATTAATTTGCAAGAATGGCACCAACTCTGTCAAGAAAGGATGATATGATAAAACTACGGCTCCTCTTTTCCTTTCATCTGCATAACAAACCAGTGGGACAGGCTTCCATCTACAAATCAGATACATCTATTCTCATGTGGAGGGCTTTTCCTATCCCTCCTGGGTATTCCCAGAGGTTCTATTGCCGCTCTTCTGCCAGAACATATTATGTGGAGAACAGAGTGAGGTTATTCAGTCACTAGCTTTCCCCCTCTCCCATGTTTTTAGTGAGACAGCTCTCATTTAATTGGGTGTTTGAATTAGGTGGTGTTTTTTTCTTTCTCTCTTTCTCTTTTCTTTCTTTCTCTTTCTTTTCTTCCCAAGCCAAGCCAGGCAGTGCGGGGCTGTTAATTTGCTGCATCACATGTGCTGGAGGGAGGTGAGGGAAATAGGCCCAAGATGAAAGGGATAGTACAGAAACACAGTCCTTATTAGAACAACCATTCTCTAGGACACCAAAAGGCAGAGGGGCAAAAGGGAGAGGGACCAGAGAATCACCGACAGAATACAGAATAGAAGGGAAGGTGATTAAGAACAAGCTCAGGACAAAAGCTGCTTGTAAAAAGGTGGAAATCTGTCTGAAATCTGCTGAACTGCTGTGTTTGTCTCAGGGCCAACTGGCTGGCTCTCCACTCTACCTGCGGAAGTCTAAGAGCGTCCTGGCTGAGCTGGGGATCCCACGGTCCATCCAGGACAGGAAGTGGAACTGAGTGACGGTGCGGGTCTCGTTAGTCTGCAGGTTCTTCAGGTAGAAGCTCCGTACTAGGAAATCCTCACACCAGATGTGCTCAGACACCAAATTGACCTAAACAGAGACAAAAATAAGCAAAATGTGGCATTAAGGTTTAGGAAAGAAAAGAGGAAGATGGACTTTTTTCATACAGAATTTTTTTTTGTGCTCTTTTATAGCAAAAATATTTCAGTTTTCACTTTAAATGAATTTGAGGTGCACCAGTGTAACTGACATGTTATAAAGCTCTCAGCCTGTGAGCAAATGGGATTGTTTGGTGTCAGTGGGCAATTTTTATCTATTGCATCACATCGCTTTCACCCTGGATGAATGTTCAAAGACGGTATTATGACTGATATGGGGGGGGGGGTAATTCAGTATTGATATCATCCCATAATTCTGGAATTGGTGCAAAGAAATAATAAAATAATCAGTTTCTGTGTTCTCTTCTATTCAGTGAGAGACATTTCGTGATGAAATGGGATGTGACTAACACATCAAAGCATGTGAGAATAATTTGTTCATTTTGATTGAACTAGGGCATTTTTGTTATTATAATACTATTATTATTACAAAATGAAATATTATGTTTTATAACCTTTTATGGTTTTAATTCTAGGAACCTGCTACTATAGGATATAAATCCCTCTACTTAACATGGAGCTGGGCACAGGTTTTGAAGAAAAGTATGAATACAGTGTAGAGATACTGATTTCTATTTTGAAAGCTTTATAGAAGACTTTTCTTTTTGTAGATTCCCCTCATTGCTTTGATGTCAGCTTTGTCTTTCTCCCCCTTTTTGTTGCTACTATTCATCAACCACATACCAACAATGAAAAATTCTGAAAAACAAAAAAATCAGGGTTGAAATTTAGAATTAGGTTTAAAGATTTTTGTCTCTACTTTACTAAAAGTTGTTCCACTGAAAACCGTTCACTAAATGTCCTCATTCAGCGCTGTTAGCACCACAAAATAAATTTGATTCATCTCTATTATATTGAAGTGGCGAGCAAACTTTCAGCACATAAAATCCAAACCTAACTGCATGGTTAGGCACCAGCTGAAGTAGGAAAATATGTCTTCTGTAATCCTTCTGTTTCACCTCTTTCTCAATCACCTCGTATATGTGGTAGACGTCAGATCCCTCGTCAGGCCAGTAGTGGTGGCACTGCTTCACTCCATTTTCCGACAGCGGGGTCAGCATGACGATGACGACGCAGCCGCTCTCCCACACCATCTACACGCCAGAAGAGAGACAACCATAAGTCACACCCTGAGACAACAAACCCTTTCACATGTGTCCGTGTGACATTCCAGCAGCACTAATATGTAGCTGAACTGCGCCGCTACGAGCGGCATATTGCACGTTAAGTGTTACATGGCGGCGTTGCATTAGGGTGAAATTGATTTCTTAATCTTCATCCAGGAAGTATGAATAAATGTCACCTCTCCGTGTGTGACAAATGATAAATGTTGGGCTCGAGCAGCAGGAGGGCGCGTCATGTGTCGCCCTCTCTCTCCCAGCCGTCTGAGCGAGATCACAACATCTACTGCTCTGCTGCTCCGTTTCATCTTATCACAAGCTAATGTGTCCTTGGGAAAAAAAATAAAATAAAATACAGGCCCACGGCAGCCATTAGGAAAATGAGGAGGAAACGTGGGTTTTATGATTGCTATAAAAACACAATGGCCTTGACTATACACTAATCACAAGCTTCTGTGATCCAGCCCAGTGGACACATTACACGCCAACTGTGCCAACTGTGCCAGGATGTGATGAGATTAGGCAAGGTGATAAATTGGGGTGGGTGTGGGGGGGCAGAAGAGGGGATAGGGGAAGGGGAGGGGATATTACCCATTTAGTCTTGTACAATTTAGCAAATATTTGATGTTAGAATGTAAACGAGCATTCATATTTTCCACCTCTTTTTTAAATGGGATTAGCAATTTATATGCCCCAAAAAGACACACACCAGCTACACATCATTTGCATAGATAAAAAAAAAAACACAGGAAACAAAAAAAGCCTGAAAATGACCTGAGTTGAGCTTTGTTTTTTTTTTTTGTTTGTTTTTTTTTTTTTTTTTTTTTCTTGGAATTTCGGGAAA
>VUQK01017502.1:15681-26561 GCA_015106715.1 Bujurquina vittata
CACACACCAGACACAAATCATTTGCATAGAAAAAAAAAAACAAAACAGGAAAAAAAAAAAGCCTGAAAATGACCTGAGTTGAGCTCTGTGGACTCATGCAGATTGTTTTTTTTTTTTTTTGCACTGCATTCTGAGAAAAGGATTCAGGAAGGCCCAGCAGAGCAAAGGTAATAGCCAGGGAGGTGGAGATAGATGGAGGGGCGACGGATGAAGGGATGGAGGAATGAGGAGTGGAGGATTAGAGCAGAGCTGCCTTTCAGAGCACTGCCTGGGGCCGGTGTGGATTAGATAGGACGGAGTAAAAAGATTCGCCTCCTGCACGGTCCATTTGCATGAGAGTGCCAGTGTTACCCCTGTTTGTTTACTTTTAATGGGGTAAAGAGTGTGTTTTTCCCTCATGCAACAATCCAAGGTTAACCATACTGAATAATGAATGGCTACTAACCATTCCCAGACACAGAGCCGATGTTCAGCGTGTCAATGTGTATCTAATTTTTTATTATTTTCTGCTTAATTGGGAAAGATTTAGAGTTTAGTTCATGGCTAAGTAGCATTAGATAATGGATATGCATTTATTCACCTGTCCCAGAAAAAAAAAACCCTGGCAGACAGACAAACAATAACCAAAATGATAATTACCAGCTTATTCATTTGAGGCACTTGTACACAAATGTACAAATTAAGTACACAAACAGGGCACATTTATTCCTGTTTCAGCTGATGTGGCAATTAATATACAATTTTCAGATAAAAGCCTCTGAGCTTTTCCTTTTTAATTAATTTAAAACACTGTATGAAGACAAAGTTTGCACGCACGTAAGTTTCTGAGGCCTTAAAAAGTGATTTACAACAAGTAACTATACTCCGATTTGGTGTTCAGCACCAGACCACGCTAAACTTGGCTTCACCACCAACCACACAAATCATGAGCAGCCTCTAACGTCTGCGCAAACACAAAGTCAGCACTATCATAATGATTCAAAATGAGTATCCGCTTGGTACAAGATGCAGAGTGCAGAGTGCAGGGCCAGCTGGTCTGTCGGGATTTATGCTGCACACTTTTCCATCCTGGTCACGGCTAGCTGGAGTTATTTCACCATATGGAGGTGATGGGCCCACTAATTACAACAGTGCTGTCCTATTAACACATAAGAATGCCATTTGGCAACCATGCATCATTTAAGACATACTTCCGCACAAGTTGACATGTTTTACAATAGCCTATATCTGCTGATTGATTACAGGTTCCTTTGACATTTATGGACATGGAAAATAATACAAATATGTTTAAGGGGAAAAACAACAAATATGAGCAAATATCAGCATTATTTTTAAATAACATTAGGCTTCCTGAGGCGTGTATGACTAGACCCTTATATAAAACTAAAAAGCTTCAGGTCTGTTGTACATATTCAGCTGCTGACACTTTATGATTGATGAGTAGGAGCAGCCGCAGCAACACCATTACTTCTCTTCCCAGTTTGTGCCTCTCATGAAGCAGCATTATATTTGAAAGTAAGCATGAATTTTTCCTAAAAATATACAGTTATCCTTTGTCTTACCTCTGTTTGAGGGATGACTGTGCTCCCATCACTCTTTACAGTGTAAAAACAGGAAGTTTTCTGGATTGAGTGGGTTGAGAAGTGACTCTGGGCTACAATTTGAGCAGTTTTGCTCACTTCTGTCTGCTTACATTTTGGCAAAGCGACACAATTAAAAGATGTCAAATTGCCAGTCACAGGATCACTTTGATACTGACAGAAATCCGAGGAAAGCTATTGGGTCACAACAACCTCTCTTGCACTAATGTGGCGCCTATTCTGCACTGGTGCCTTAAACCAGCCCACATTTCTGCAGGTTTGAGGACTGACTGTTACAGAGTGTTAGCAGCAGAATTTGGGGGTAATTTCTGTGGCAAGAGATCATTGCGGACAGAATCTGTGGGCTGCATCTGACAATGATTGGTGGATTTCTCATGGTAGACCCTTACATAGCCACCAACATCAGTGGTTTCAGCTTTGCACTTTACTTTTTGGCACCAGCACTAGTCCTTTATTAGTGGAAATGTATGGGACCAGTTTTAGAAAGGGCACTGGTGACATGTCGATGGAAAAGCAGGAAAAAAGCCAATTGTTATTATTTCTAAATTAATTTAAGGGTGCTAAATGAACAGAGATAAGGATAGCCTTGGTAAAAATGTACAAATGTGTTTAGTGTCTTTGCGTTCTGCTCCATTTCTTCCCTGCTCCATCATAGTAATCCAGACACTTCCTTCTTGGACACTCACTAGTTGGTAAACCAAATCAAACCTCTGGGTCAGACAGAGAGTACCTCTGCTGTGGTTCTTCCTTCATAGCGATAGACACAAACAAAAAACAAGATGAAGGATGGACAGCGAATAGAGTTTTACCTGCCAGAAGTCTGCCACTGTGGAAGCAAGCGGACCCTGCGACGCGATGTAAGTGGGGTTGCGAGGGTCATGGTCCATCTGGAAGAGAGGGAACAGAGTGTGACACGGTGTTTGGGTGGACACTGGTGGATAAAAACATATTGTCTGGTTAAGACTTCCATGAAATCCTCCAGCTGGGTGCAAGAAATGAAAGGAGATCAGCACCTATTGATGAAAACACTTCGCTTTTCTTCCTCTTCTCTTTCATTCCTTCTGCAAACCATGTCTTATTCAGGATGTGACTATTACGGGGCTGATTAGAGGAAACTGGGACATGGCAGTAACTGCATGGTGTTTGTGGGCAAAATGCAGCTAAAAATTGTTTAAAGAAAGATTTTAAATATATTTGGACCTTGGACTTTCCTCTTTATCGACTAGGCAACAGGCGCTTCTAATATTGAACACAACAACTCACATTCAGCAATTTCCAGTGCAAATAACTGAACCTCTCTTTTTAAAAGCTATATAAGATATCAAAAAAAAATTCTGTGGCTTCTGATTGACATTAGTGACGCATCTTCTTTCCAACTAGTCAAATATGCAAAATAACTGCCATTCAATGTCACTATTTTGTATTTTTGTACTCTCAAAGTCTTCATGAAATGTCTTCAGGGCACTCTTTTCATGCTTTGCTGTGTTTCTACATAAAACACAACGCTGTGGTGGGACTTTTAAAGCCTGGAGGCTCCTGACACAAGGACGATGAACACTCAGGGGGGACATAGTGATATGGTGGACTCGATTTGAGGGATGTGACTGAAATTTGATTAAGAAGGTGTTGCCAAGTTGGTGCCCTGTGCATAACCTCCTGTATGAGATGTCCCAGTGGGAATATGGTGACATATTTTGAAGGAAAAGAAACAAGGTGGGGAGGTATCACTGCAATCCTAATATATGTTTGCCATTATAATAATAGATGACTCAAATGGTGCTGTTTTCACATGCAGTGATTTAAAAAAATAGCATATATTGCAGACTTTCTAAAAAGAGTGCAGCATTTTTTAATATTTTTTTTTTAAAATAGGTGTTGGTGGTGGTAGTGGCTAACACTGTCACCCTACAGCAAGAAGGTTCTGGGTTTGAACCCCCTCTGTGTGAAGCTTGCATGCTCTCCCTGTGCATGAACCGGCTCTGCTTGGATATGTGCCCATTAGCATAGCTGGCTGAAGGTTTGAATGTAAGCATGAATGGTAGTCTTTCACTCTGTTTTAGCCCTGTGACAGACAGGCGGCCAGTTTAGGGTGTACCCCATCAGGATACCCTGCCATGATGGGCTCCACCTCCTCGCCCCCCACCCCCCGCCCCCCGAATTGGATAAAAGGGTGGCTTGATGGCATAATTGAGTCATTGCTTAATTAATCATCCAAAAAGTGGCACCCACCAAGGGAACTAAGTGCTCTTTTTTTACAGAACCACCCTTATATGTAACTGGGAGAGAGGGAGACACCTTCAAGCTGAACATCAAACAGACAGCAAGTCACAAAGTCGACTTTAATGGCTTTTTCATTATTTTTGTATGAAATCATGTTTTTTATGCTGGAGAACAACTTGCCAAGGACACTTGACATGGCCTTAAATGTTAAAGATCTAGTTTTCTCATTTCACATCTTTGCAAATTTCTTAAGCTCATTTGTCTCGCTCATGGACCTTGACACACACCCTTAAAAGGAAAAATAATTATGGAGGATTTCTTCATGGCTCTAATACTACCATGACACTTCTCTCAAGCTTAATATCCTGAACGACAGGATTAATTCTTAATGCGTTGAAAAGCTGATAAAACCCAAACACACAACTTTAGCTGAATTGTTAAGAAAAATCAACTTCTTTGTTAACAATACAAGTATGTTGAGATTTCTTTTTTTTAATTCTTGGCAGATTAAATGTGTTGAATTGCTTTCTTCATTTAAATCTACTTCCAGACAGTGACATAAATGTAACTCAGGATCAACAGAAACTGTATTGTGGGATGCTAGCTGTTGAATAACATCCTTAGTTGTGTAAATTATTTTTTTTTGCTTTTGTTTTTTTTTGGAGCATTGAAATACTTAGCGCAGCAGATTCCCCCGGGGGTTCAGAGTCAATGTTTATTTATGATTTATAGTCGTATTATCTGTATGAGACGTCATGCAAGGTGTCAGATTTCACTGTGGGTTATTGTATATAAGAAAACAACCACAGGGGAGCAGAACTGAAGCCTGAAGCCTAACACGCTCACCAACACACGCACACAACGGAAGGGCTGAAATAAAATATTTTTACAAAAGGACACATAAATGAAAGAAACACTGCATTCATTACCTGGTGTTATACATCAATTAGCTGTGCCCGCTTTCTTTTTGTCTTTTTGAAATTCCTCACATGGTTTGGTTGAAACAAAAAAGAAAGAAAGAAAAAAAAAACTCACCCAAAGAAATAAAAGGGTGATGTTGAAAACTAGTGCTTGCACTTCATTTAGCCAATCTCAAGGACACAGACATGCTGTAGCTGTGTGCTGACATCCCTGCATGAATACTAAAGCGCAAAGATGAAAGAGCAGTCCTGCATTTCAGCCGTACTCTCCCTGCCATTGTGGGAAGAAGATAGACTACAATAACAAAAAAAGAAAAATGCAAAGAAGTGCTCTTTGGTTTGAAGTAAAATAGCTTGTTCGAAAATAGCTCACGCAAATATCTGTTCACGGTGAAGCGTTTCAACATTCAACACCTCGCTGTAGTGCCTTGATCCCATTTATACACACACACACACACGCACGCACGCACACACACACACACACACACACACACACACACACACACACAAGATAGAGAGCTCAGAAGCTCACTGCCAGCTTCAGCTCATCTGAGTTTGAAAGCAAAAGCGGGGAGAAGAGGTGGGAAATGGGAAAACCACAAGACCAGACGAGACAAAGACGAAAAGGCTTTGACCACTTCTTGCTGCTGCACATTCCTTCGAACCAGTCCTCTCGCTAATGATGATGTACATCTGGGAGCGCTGGCATCATTTGTGGTCAAGCATTAACCATTATCCGAGCCTTTCACTGAGCGTGCGTGTCACCTGGTGCTTTGCGGGGAGCTCAGATCGCCCCTTCCCTTTGCCTCTCTGACCCTGGATTCCCAGAAAGAAGCGACAGATTATTTACTCGTAGGCTACTGCCCCTGAAGCTAATGAGGAGGAAGAAGCCGCATTGACAGACATAATTATCGCAGTTTTGCTGGGCTCAGCCAGGGGTCCCTTTTGTGGTGTAATTACTGTCCTTTCATCCACACACCACCGCATCTGCCATTACTGTATTTCACCCATCTTCAACATCCGCCTGCATTTCTGTTTTTTTTCCCCATTAAACTGCACCAAAACAATCTTAGCTAACTTTTTAGAATCTAAATTTTCCCCTACCTTCTTCCTCTGATTGATTAACTTAATTCCAACACTGTTTTATAAGATATTGCACTTCAGTACTGCTTAAAAAAGCTAAAAACCTCTATGAATATGCCATTAGTGAATATGGAAAAAATAAACATACTATCTAAAAGTCTCCATTGTTTCTGAAGAGTAGCAGGGTTTTAGCAGGGTTGTGTCCCCCCACCCCCAATCTAGCTCCTCGGAAATTTTGGCACTGTATTTGAAATGCATAGTTTCCTGTTCCCTTTGATGGAATCCCTTTTCAGGCAGCCTCGGGGGAAATCATGACTGGCAATGTTTTGGGGAGAAATATTTTAAAAAATATAACCTTAGCCCTCTCCAGTAGTCAGGTCTTTCTGGATTTGTGGGGGATACATTTGCCTAGTCAAAAAAATGCATAATTCTTTTTAGTGTGAATGAAAAAAAAAGAACGCTATCTCCAGGGAGCGGCCATTTTGAAAGCAGTAAAAGTAGCAAGGCAATTCAACAAGACACAAGAAACCCACTGAGGTTCTCAGCATGGAGAACAAAGTTTAAAAAAGATCAATGCGCTTGGATCAATCACCAGCCCTTTCAAACGACTTTTATCTCAGAGTAAAATCCAACCACAACAGGTGCTCCTAGTACAAAAAAAAAAAGGACTCCAGAGACAGCATATTAGCCAAAATGTAGAACCATAATGGATAAAAAAATACTCACAATTGGACTGGCATTGATGTAATCAGAGTTGCTGTGGTTGTTCTCCGCTTTCAAGGTGATCCTGGAATGATCATCTGTAATGGAGATGCATAATTCATCTGTAAATATTTCCCCGTTTTTACTCTCTGCACAATAACAACAGAATTTTGAGCAGCCACACAGGAATATGAAGCTGAAATGGCTGCGGGGACTGCAATTTCACCAGACTTTCATCATGCGCACGCACACTGTTCTAAAGTCATGAATTGCTTCACCTTAACTGAGGAATGTTCCAAGTGAAATAATAATAAACTATTTCATCTTAAGATGTTTGCAAGTTCTGAACTTTAAAATCCCCCCCCCCCGAACATGTGAAACTGTTGCAGGAGTCATACAATGTATTTCTAATAGCCTGGAACCCACTTTGGTAGCTGCTTTTGCTTTAAATTAAAGCCCATAAAAGCCCAAATTAAAATATATATATTATATTTATCACTAAAGGTGGAATCACGGGAAATAAAACATCCTTATATATTATTTATGAAGAGTTTAACACTTCAGTGCTCATCAGACCTGTGCAGGTGAGGTCAGATTTGACAGTAACCAAGCAACACGCCACCTGTCATCAGATTGCAGTTCAAATGTAGCTAAATCCTGATTGGTGCATGACACTGTGTGACACTTAGCTACTGTTGCTAGGCCCTCAGCACTCTACAGAGTCTGTTTGATTCCTGTTTATCCTATTGTACTGAAATTGGCAAAAAGTCACCTGGAGGTGTACTTGTGAGAGATTCCCAGGTATAAGAAAAAATGTCACTCCTGAATCCAGAAGTCAAATCTATGGGAGAATTCTACAACAGTGGTGACTTACATGAGGGAGCTTTTTAAAACATTTTTTGGGTTAAAATCAAGAAACATTTAAGTGTTTATCACCACATTTGAGTGGTGAGTCTGTACATGCAGTTTTTATGTGTTAGTGATATTGGAATTAGAGTTAATGTAGATAAAGATTTAAAATAACTACCCAAATAAATGCAAGCAAGCATGCCCACCAACACTGAGTGGCGAGACTTGCTTCTAGGAAGGCTTTGCTATTAATCTCACCGTACCAAAAATTTGCTGTAACCCACCTAGATGGCGCTCATGAGATAAGAGTAAATGGGGCCAAACAGAAAAATTAATTATTTACACCATCTTCTAGATAAACTGAAATTCAACTATATTAATACCTTTTTGTTTATCTTACACAGGAGCTGATTTTTGCCCATAAACTCTCAGCAGTGTGCTAATGTATATCTATTGCTGTAAGGATTTACAGCAGGACCCCCTCCCTTGATGGAGCTGTTTCCAAATGATAACTACTAAACAGAAAGTTAACATGTTTATAAGCAGCAGCTGTTTGTTGCTGCTGCTCATTTGACGAGTGAAATCGAAACAGTGGAAGCTGTGAAGTAGCTTGCTTTGCTGCGAATTCCCTATTAGTTAAAGTTGATCTATTATGCTTTAAACTGAGACTCATATGATCGACTGTTAATGGCTAAGATTATTGGCTGAACATTTTTTTTCCTACTCTTGGATCTGTATGATATCAAATTGAGGGGGTATCCCTAATATGGTCATCTCAGACACACCGAGCTGTGCTTAGCTGTAAGCACAGGTGATCAGACCATCACTTTGTGAAGGATCAGAAGAAAGTTGGCTTAAAGAAAGAGGAGCTAAAATGACTTGTTGCAGACAGAGTGGCTGCATAAAAGCACCGTATAAGATATTATATAATATATATTTATGTTGAACTATGAATCATAGAAAAAAAATGGAGTAAGCAGAACAAGTCCCCTTTGAAGAATGATATGCCAAAACTGTGTCTTCTTTAATGAAACGACTGCTTACATTTTTGGGCTGAAGCTCCTTAGGGTCCAGTTCATTCTAAACTAACTCGCAATCACAAAATGTACTCATGGAATAAAGGAACAGAATTGTGTATATAGTGCATTGTAAAGCTAGCTAATAATAATTCTTCAGTTAAAATGCATACATGTACATTTTAATTTTTGGATTGGTTTGGATGTGTCCCCTTAAATAAACTTACAAGGATTGATTAGCACCATTGATTAGTTTCTGCATATTCAAACTGATAAATATCTGATGAAGCTGACAAAGCATAACATCACTTCATCCAAATTTGGCTAGAGCTCCTTACCAGTGCAACTTTAAACTTTGATATTCTTGACTCCCAAGCAGGTAATTATTTGTCCACTTAGAAAATCCTTTTAAATTTTTTATCAAGAGCATCCAAGAGAAGTCTTATTGGAAAGAGAGAAACATTGCTCGCTACAGTGACTGACATTTATGGGGTTTCTGGGAAAAAAACTGTTTAAATATCGTTCTCTTGGCTTAATTACAATCACTGATTACTTGTTCATGTTCGAAGCATATTTTGCACAGTGTTGTTTTGGCATGTTTACCCAACTGGTTTTATGTTCCTCTTTGGAGCGTCTGTTCACAAATACATCAACAACATTTATGAAGCTCCATGACCTGGCCTGGATTGCTCCAGATTTGTGAATTGTAAGAACATTCCCGCAGAAAAAACAAAACAAAAACCCAAACCCAAAATAGAACAACCCGAATGGACTTACATGCAACCACAGTGTCAGAACGGTTCCTCTTGGAGTTCTGCTCTCCTTGGCCCACGCTGCAGGCGCTGGGCTCTGCCTGGTAGGAGCACAGTGCCTCCCACTCACGCTCCAGACGGTTCTTGTTCTTCAAGTGGTCCTCCATGTATGACTACAGGAAAACAGACACCACCTCAGCCACCATTTCAAACGACAAGCCAGAACCACGCAAAACGAAGCAGCATTTAGCTCGAGATACGGCTACAAAAAAGAAATGGGCTTTTTTTTGCAGCGAATTTGGATTAATCAAGCAAAACAACTCACAACAGGTCACATTTGTCTCACTAGAGGTTTCTGGTTACTGCTTGGTGTTAATGTTTCATTGTATTTTCTAACCTATAAATAAATGAGAGCATAAACACTAAACCTTAAACAACAGCACCCTCCTTCAAGCATTGATCAGCTGTCATGTAGCATTATTATTCTAAGCTGCTGTACAGCATGGCAGCTAAATGAGGAGGAGGCTGCTGAGGATCTAGGTGTGGAAAGTGTGCTAATGCTGGCACCTTTGTCTGTTCATGCATGTGTGTTTGACCAAGAAGAAACAAAAAACACACACAATTAAGACTCCTGAAAGGTTTGTCTGCATTGGAAATACTTCAGGGCTGTTTCAATCACGTCCCTCACTGCTTGCACAGCCCCTGATAAGATTGTCTGCATTTAAGCTGTCGCTTGGAGAAGACAAAATTGAATTCACTAGAGAGACAAAGATGGAAAAAGAGAAGGGGGAGGGGTATAGGCCTCTGTGTGTATGTGCGTGTGTGTGTATTCACCCAAACCAGGGCAAGTCTTAGGGAGCTTAGAGGCTGTAGCTGGCAAGAAGAGTCTTTTTTAGCATAGCACATAGTGTTTCGCTTTCTCTCCTGTATCATGGCTCCCCTCTCGACGGGGTTAAATGGTTTAGTCCGCTATTGTGCGAGGCAGAAGATTAGAGACTCATAAACTGATGTCAGGGATCAGCTGGCTAATACAATGAAAGTGATACCCAGATGTGCTGGGTTTTTATCCCGAATTAAAAGCAGTATAGGTAGGCTGAGCAGAGAGGTGACATTCTATTGTCACAAATCCGACTTATTCACTTCTGCCTGTCAAGTCAAGAATCCAAGTCTTTGCAGCATATATATGGCTCCTACATACAGATGATAATCGCAAATAAGCTTGTCTTAAACACAATAGCCAATTATTCTGTTGATGGCTGATTAATTCAGAAGTTGTCCGCATGCATGAGAAGGATATTATTACTTAAAAGAAAATTACAAATCCTACACACAATGGAAATCAAAGCTTATTGTTAGCCAAAGAAGCAAAGGTGCTACTCAGGACACACACACACACACACATAAACACACACACAAAAAAAAGCAGTTCTTGTAGTTAATGCAGCTGCATAATGAGAGAACATGGTGGCACAGTGTGCCCTATCTGAACCCATTAATGACAATAAGTGATAGTTCTAAAATACAACTGTAAATTTCTACTGTTATACTTTGAACCTTTCCAGTCTGAATCTGCTATTTTATGCATGCTAAAATTCAATTATATTAAAAAAAAATGTAAATTCTAATAGCAGCCAACACATGTATATTTGCATGTGTTGAGATGTGCATTGCCGAAACACACACACACACACACAAACACACACACACCCACACACACAAACACACACACACACACAC
>VUQK01017504.1:0-11683 GCA_015106715.1 Bujurquina vittata
CCCACCCGCCAACCACCCACCAACCACCCACCAACCACCAACCAACCACTCACCAACCACCAAATAACCACTCACCAACCACCAAATAACCACTCACCAACCACCAACCAACCACCAACCAACCACTCACCGACCACCAAATAACCACTCACCAACCACCAACCAACCACTCACCAACCACCAACCAACCACCAAATAACCACTTGCCAACTACTCGTCAACCACTCACCAACCACCAAATAACCACTTGCTGACTACTCGTCAATCACTCACCAACCACCAACCAACCACTCGCCAACTACTTGTCAACCACCAACCACCAAATAACCACTCACCAACCACCAACCAACTACCAACCAACCACTCACCGACCACCAAATAACCACTGACCAACCACCAACCAACCACTTACCAACCACCAACCAACCACCAAATAACCACTTGCCAACTACTCGTCAGCTACTCGTCAACCACTCACCAACCACCAACCAACCACCAAATAACCACTTGCCAACTACTCATCAACTACTCGTCAACCACTCACCAACCACTCACCGACCACCAAATAACCACTCACCAACCACCAACCAACCACCAAATAACCACTTGCCAACTACTCATCAACTACTCGTCAACCACTCACCAACCACTCACCGACCACCAAATAACCACTCACCAACCACCAAATAACCACTCACCAACCATTCACCAACCACTCACCAACCACCAACCAACCACTCACCAACTGGCCGCAGGAGGTTGCCGATCAGTTTCTTGGCCTGCCTAAGGCCTAACTAACTGTTTCACCGACCAGCCTTGCTGAGTTTAGTCCACCGCTTGATGACAGATGATTTATCCAATCACTTGCCAAGCTTTTTTCAAAGTGCCTGCCCTGTTCTAAAGTTTCCAATTACAACGTCCCAGATGTTCTAGTGGCCAAACATGTGGTGTGTCAGTTTAAATTACCCCACTTACAGTTGACTCAATTGAAAATTTTTCATTTCTTTTAATGATCAAATTATAATTTGTGTTCCTTTTTCCTCCTTTCTGTTTTAAATCACTCGCCTGCAGGACGCTCTTATTGTAGTTTCTCTGCTGCAATGATACTGACAATAATCATGATAAAATGAAATGTATAAACAACAAAGAGGGCTCAAAGTTATTCTTTAAATAAAAGACCTGAGCAGTTCTTCCAAACCTCAGCAGAACACTCAGCCAAACATGTCCTAAATGTTCAAATGACAGCGATCTGTCAGCCGAGAAGCTGAAATGAACATCAGCGCGCTGGACCGTACGAGAGGATTATTAACACTGAAGCCGGGCCAGCCGAGCCTGGGCTCAGAGAGCTGGCCAGAGCAGGATTTCTGCACATGAAATGGAAATAAAGCAGAGGAGAAGTTCCAGCCGCTAACAGGCTAATGCCTTCCATCCGCAGGAAGACTCTGCAGCCAACATCAGATCCTCTCTCGGATCCAAAAACCAAATCAAAGGCCGGTGTGTCTTTACACACTCTGAGAGGCCTCCAGCCGAGACCACAGCTTGTTGAAGCTACCAACAATACAGAGCTGAAATCCACAGACTGATCCATGGTTGTAATACAGTGCTTTTCTCCTCTATATCCTCATGTTGATCCTGCTGCCTGTGGGCTCTCCCCTCATATGTGTCTGATTTTTAATGGACATCCATCAAAAACCTTTAAAGAGAGCCTGTTCTGCTCATTCTCTGGGATATGTTTATGTTCTGGGAAAAATAGTCACTGATTTTATCTCCTGAGTCGATCCCGTGTGGAACAAACTTCCTGCTGAGGAGCATCACCCGCCAGGTGTGACTGAAGCCACCTGTACTGATTTAGTGTCCCGTGAATATAGTATATAAAACCTCATTTAACATCAGTCTATGAAACGTGTGACCAAAAGTGTGGAAAAGCAAAGTCAGAATGATAAAAAAGTGTGCACGCCTGCATCATTCTTCAGAGCGCGCTCCCTCCCGGCCGGGATCCACCCTGTCAGCATTCCTGCAGTTTGTGTTACAGTGTCAGGATGATGCAGACACACGTGCACGTTTGCAGGCACATATTTCATGTTGAATCCGTCATATTTCAGTCAGTCAGCGGTGCCGTCAGGAACATGTGGAAGTCATCGAGCTCTCTGCCAGCTGCGTGTTTCAATCAACCTGCTGCTCTCAGCTTCTCTCATTTTCTCCTCTCTGGGCTTCTTTCTGTTTTCTAGTCGCTCCTGCAGTCGAGTCCTGTTTCTAATAGAGCTCCTTCCAAGGATTAAACTGTCATTTATAAGGTTTATGCATGCCGTTGTCTTCTCCGCAGTGCCGGCAGCCACAAAAGCTCACGCATAAATGCATAGTGGACTCTGGCCCTGATTTGTGAATAGGTTCAATTGTATGCAGCTGCTTTTATGGTTCGCTTCAATAGAAGAGCGTGTCATTTAAAAGCAGCTCACAGCAGCATTTATAGCTGCAGAATCTCACTGCACAGATCCTGAGTGGCAGCTGGAGACGGGCACAGGAAGCTGAGGGAACGACATGAACAAAATGTTTGGCGCCCGGATGGGTTTGTCAGTAATCGGGTTGATCGGTGGCTCAGAAACTAACTCTTCTTCATCCTCGTTTGCCCTGGGTTCATCTTCATCTGCAGCATCACATATCACAGTGCTGTGAAACACACTGTTGTTCACTCACACGCTGACTCAGCATCACACACTCAATTACATCGCCCAACATTTTTGTGCGTTTTAATGCTACGATGAGATCATATGGGTTTCGTGTGGCCGAAGAGCGCGGCTCCACATCAGCTCTGGATTTCTTTTAGTTTTTCTGGCACAGTTGATCTGGGCTTTGGTACTCGAGATGGATCTCCTCGTGGGGAACTTTCTGTATTTGTTCTCTTCACGTCTTCTCTTTTTGGACGGGTTGAGACTACGAGCCTACAGACTGTGCTGCACCTAAGAAAGGTGGAGGCCTTGCAGTGTTTGCTAACAGTGGAGCAATCCCTGACACATTACAGTGAAGGGACGTCTCTGCTCTCTGGACACTGAATTTTTCAGCAGTGTGTGCCCATACCACGGGAATTCTCCATCACATCTCCATGATGGAGCTGTGAGCGCTGCTGAGACTTTCATTGTGTTCAGCAGAGTTTGGTGTGTGACACAGGACACTAAAACTCTGGACCTTCTGCCCCCAGCAGGTAGATCGGTCCACCTGGTTCTGTTAGCACCTTGAGGGGAAGTCATGGCTCAGCGGTGGTGGCCTGCACGGAGAAAGAGCTGCAGTGAAAAACTGAGACTTGTGGACTGCAGCCACCATCTGTACTTGTCATCTTTTTGTTAAACATTTGTGGCATTTTTTCTGTTTTCCTAACAACAAGGCCCTGATAACACATCCCCTGGAGGTCCTGCTGAATGAGAGGAAGATGGTCTTCAGGTGTTGGGACAAGGCAAAGGAGTGAAGTGGACTACTAATGCTTCTTACTGACTCCAGACCAGCTGCTTTGAAGTCACATGTCATGCAGGTGCTGAGAGACTGGTTCTTACCCAGCTTAGCTTGCAGGTGAAACATGCTCTCTCGACCCTCTTCAGTTCGTTTGTCAGCCTCACGTATACGCCATGTGCACCTGTTGCAGGCTCACTCTCACCTGGGTGGAATCACTGTAATCAAAGGAAGGCCGTCTCTGCTTCTGCTCTCTCTGACTGCTGCAGTCTCGCCGAAAATCATGAACGCATTGAACAGGGTGTGTTTCAGCCCCGGGCCACATGTAAAGGTCAAAGGGCAGGAAAGGCCTCCCAGGCTTGTGTGGCTCACGGTGCAGCTTTAGAGCAGCGACTCCACATGGTAAATGTTCCTGTTTCTCCTGTTATCAGGACCGCGATCTGCAGCTTTATCTGCGTCCTGTAAAACTCTGCAGATGCAGATCGGCTCAGATATTTGCTTTTATCTCAAACACATGTTTTCTTTTTCTTTTCTGAGCTAAATAACCATCAATCTGATGTTTCTTTGCTTTTCTCTCGATGGATGTGCTGTTTTTTTCCTCTCGTAGGATGGCTGGATCCAGTTATTTTATTTGCCCCGCTGATTTTGCAGAGACTCAAAGATCAAAATGTTTGCATTTCAGATTTGAATCCGACTCAGCGGAGCTTTATTTATGTAGCACCTTTCATGCAAGCGTGCTTTACACAGCAGAACCAAATAAACAGCCAGAGAGAAGC
This sequence comes from Bujurquina vittata, assembly GCA_015106715.1. Taxonomy (NCBI): domain Eukaryota; kingdom Metazoa; phylum Chordata; class Actinopteri; order Cichliformes; family Cichlidae; genus Bujurquina; species Bujurquina vittata. The sequence goes on from VUQK01017504.1 coordinate 4,218, forward strand.
GATAAAGTCGCCCCTCTCTCTCTCTGGATGGTCCCGCTGCTCGATCGGTGTGTTTCACCTCAGCTAACTGCAGCTTGTTCCAAACCATTAACACTCATCAACTTCAACCAGTCAGCCCTGGATTTCTTATCGAGACTTCACACAGGCAGCTTTGATTGAGAAAAACCCGCCACAGCAGAGCCGTAGGAGCAGCGCCTCAGATCGCTGCTGTCTGGAGACGTTTTTCTCCTGAAATGAAGCTGCATGCTCATTTATCTGATCGGGTTTTAGGCTGTTGAGATCATTCTAACTTTTATTATTTGATTCTGGGTGCAGAAAGCCGGCGCTGATGTGCTGCTGCAGGATCGAGAGTCTGAGACCAAGATGTGGATCTAAAGCCGCCTCTCAGGACAAAAACAGGAAGCGTGGTGGATCATTAACCTCCAGCGTCGCTGAATATGAGAAGAAAGTATCAGAATGAGCTCAGAGTGTGTAACCAAATACATCTTTCCTGCTCTTGTACAAATCTGATCTGCTTCTAGTTCAGTGGCGGTTTTCCAGTTTTCCTTTGGGTCTCCATGCTCCACTAAACCTCAGAGGCAAATGCTGGACTTTATGTTTCACTGCACTTGTGAAGTTTTGGTTACTTTACAGATGAAACCATTTTCATGCCCTTCCCACGCACCATTTTGATTAAGATTGTGTGTACTTTTGTGTGCTGAGAACTTCTGAGTTCTTCAGCTACATTAACTTTAAAAAAAAAAGGAGCTGGAACCTTGGATCAGCTCTAAAAGCCCAAAGCTGAGAACAGGCTGTTTTCCAGCTTTAATCCGAGCTGCGCGGTTCTCACAGACTACAAACACAAATACTCAGGTGCAGAATTACCATAGTGATGTTTTCTCTCTTTTTCTTAAAGCCCTGCTTTGTGCAATCTGCATCCAGATGTATAATGAAGGTTAAAGTATAATACAGGTCATCACAGGTGATACAGCAAGTCCAGATATTAGTACTCGCTGCTGCTGCAGAGACAGGGAGCACAGAAGGAAGGCCAAAAAAGAGGCTTTGCTGCCTGACATGGCAACGTGAGCTAAGGTCCCAACTGGAGGTGAAGAGGACGGGGGGCAATGAGGACGGGGGGGTGATGAGGATCGGGGGGTGAAGAGCTGCATCGTCATACGTACACAATCCGTGCCCTGAAGGACAAACCCAGTTTTAGGGACCTTTACACTCCTGCACCTTTTAATCAATTTCAGCTGCAAATGAAGACAATTAACATGTAAATCTGTTACATTTCTTCGAATCTGGTTATATTTAGTTCATCATTGAAGCCTATAAGGACTGTCATACGCTCAGACAGCAGGGAGCATCGAATCAGAGCTGTGCTTTTGTTTTCTTTCATGTACTCACAGTGGACTTCATTCTTTATTTGGCATCATGAAGCTCGTTGCTGGACAGTGTGCCACTCATTTCTAATGCGGAGCATTAAACTGCGAGGAATTCCTCAGCTGGTTGTTGTCCAGCACTGACAGCAGCATAGACAGCAGCTCAGGGGAGTGGTGGCCTAGAGGAGAAGAAGTGGGCTCACCACTGAGAGGACCCTGGTTTGAATCCTCGGGCTGGCATCACTGAGGCCCCCTGAGCAAGGCCGTTGCACCCCGGGCGCTCTCTAGCTGCCCCCTGCTCCACATTGTCTACTACATACTCCGTGCGCGATGGGTTAAATGCAGAGACTAAATTTGACTGCAAATATATGTATGTGGCAAATAAAGCTCTCTTTTCAACATGTTCAGCAGTAAAACGTGAGACACTCATTAATGCAGCTGTGATGACAGAGAACGTGCGACTGCACCGTGAAGTCTGAGCGCAGGACTTGATGCAGTGTTTTAAAGTTCTCTGGTGAATACGAGACTGCAGCTGCTGTAGGTGGAGCCTTCTCTGACCGCTCTGCATCGTGCATCAGCAGCTCATCGTGTTTGCATGTAAACTCTGCACGCGGAGGAAAAAAACCTGCCTGCTGCTGGAAAAATTCAGATTTGTAGTTGAATTCTGTCACTTTTGTGACCGTTCAACGTTACTGCAGATGCTGCAGCGCTACAGACTGAACCTTTAATGCTGAAGGACACCTGAGCGCCCCACGTTGGCCGCAAGAACTCTGAGCAATACCATAAACTTGTTGCTGCAATGAAAGAACTAAATGGAGAAATAAATCCAAACGCACAAACAGAATCTGATAAAACGAGCATCTTTTATTAGTTCAATTTTTTGGTATTTTATATATATATATTTATTCATATATATTTATGTTTATTTTACAATTGAGACGTAAAATTTGAAACAAAAGTTGGTTTAACATCAGTTTGTAAAAAAAAAAAAGAAAAGAAAAAAGTGCTTCCTTCTTCCTCGCTGACACACAAATGTCTAAAAATCTTTCTCAACAGAACAACCAGAGGTCAAAGGTCATCTCAGAGGATCAGAAGGCACTGCTGCATGAGCGATGATTCACCAGCGGGAAGAGGAAGGAGATAACATGTTGCATAGAAACCCTGTTCACATTTCTTTGTTTCTCTGAATGACCAAAAACATAAAAACAGGTATGTGCGCAGAGCCAGGTGTGTGTGTCTGTGCAGATCAGTACCCATCGAGTGTCACGCAGCGAGCTGTGCGTCCACAAATAGTGCATACAAAGAGCTGCTTCAGCGTCTCCAGAGAAGCGGCGTCCCTGCAGAGTGCCATCAAAGCAGCTGCTTCTTCTGCAGAGACGCGCTTCCCTGAGACCATGCAGCAGGTACCACAGGTTCAATTCCAGTTGTTTTTTCTGGTTTAAAGTTTGTATTTTACTTTGGCGTTACATCAGCAGAGGCTGGGCTGGGCCATCACAGGAGGAGCAAACTTGTATCTCCACCTTCTTCAGGGAAATAAAAGAAATGCTTTTAAAATAGGATTTATTGATTTTTTTCCTGATTATTTTACTCCCTAAACGGTGGAGACAGGAGCTTTCACTACTGTGGTTCACAGAAACCTAAAAATTGAGGTTTTTTCCTTCGCATTTCTTTTCTGTCACAGGGGTGAAGTTTGTATCACGTGATCAGACAGCCCGAGGACAAACAGGAGAAAATGAGCACAAATCCATGCAGTTATACCATGGAAACAAACATACATACAGTTTCAAAGCTCTAAGACAAGTTCATGAGCGGACAGATCGTAACTTTGTATAAAACACACCAAAATCATTGAGGAACTCCGTGCACAGGAGGCTGCTCCGGGCTCGTCGCCGCCGTGCCCTACCTTAGCTGCACTGATATGTGGGGTCTGTACGGGGATAAGGCACCAAACAGCCAGTCCTCTGTTGTGTGGATGGGAGGGGGGGGCGAGCTTATCGGCTTTTGCACAAAAGTTTTAAAAGGCACATGAACACTGCAAAAAAATACCGACTGAACGAGTCACGCTTTGTCCTGCAGGTGAGCGCGAGTCAGTGAGAGGATTCACCTGCGTCCAGGAAACGCTCATCGGTCCAGTTTCTTGAAGCACATTCCTGAAACAAGAAAGCCCAAAGTGGCTTCCTTTGTTTTCTACAGAAAGTCCGAGCGTGTCTGCTTGATGCTTTCACCGAGAAAGTGTGAGTGTGAGGGCTCCGTTCAGTCAGATGTTTTCGCAGTGCACAGCTCAGCTGCCTCAGTCTCCGCTCTCACTCCGTCCGGACGAGCGCAACCAGCTGTGTGTATAAATCCAGCAGTGTAGCGGTCCATCTCCAGTCCGCTCCCGGTCCGGCTCCGTGCTCTCTCAGCTGCCCATGGGTTTGAAGGAACCGTCCGGCAGCTGCCTGAAGATGCCCCGTAACGTGTCCAGCTCGCGGGTCAGGTGCTCCACCCTGCGCCTCAGTCTCTCGTTGTCGGTGGTCAGCTCCACCACCTTCTGCTGCGTCTCCATGTTGCGCATCTTGGCCTTGTCCCTGCTCTTGCGCACGGCCACGTTGTTGCGCTCGCGCCTCAGCCGGTACTCCGGGCTGTTCTTGTCGACGTGCTTCTTGGCTTTCCCGCCTCCCCGCTGCTGATCTAGCAGCTTCATGCCGCCCTGCTGCGAGTGCTGGTGCGGGTGCTGGTGTTGGTGTGGGCTGGGTACCGGGGTCGGCGGGGGTGTAGGGTGTCCTGGCTGGAGGTGCATGGTGGTCTGCGCGCAGTGCGCAATCTGGTACTGGAGGTGCGGCATCTGCTGCTGCTGCTGCTGCTGGGAGTACTGCTGGGGGTGTGGGTGCGGGTGCGGGTGCGGGTGGTGGTAGGTGGGGGGCATACCCGGGTTCAGGTCCTCGTCGTCCCGGGGCTCCTGCTTGATCGCCACCGGTCGGATGCGTGGCGGGTTGTGCTCGTAAAGCGGCTCCATCTTAGACTCCATGTAGTTGGACATGTAGAGCTGCTGGGGCCCCGGGCCGCATGTCACCGGGTCGTACTCCCCGTTCATCATCTTGAGCTTGTCCTGTCGGGAGCTGTGGTGGAACAGGTCGGCCAGGAAGTCGTCGTTAAAGGCTGACGGATCGATGTAGGCGCTCAGGTCGATGGAGGTCTCGCTGTCTCCGATCTCACCACCAAGATCTGCCGGATCTCTGTAACCGGAGGGGGGCTGCTGGTTCAGGCTGTTCATCAGGGGTCGAGGTGCGACCTCGTACAGGTTTGAAAGCTCCATTGAGAATCTAAACCCGGGCATGCATGGCGAGGAGCTCCGGGAATCCAGTTTGCGGAAAGTCGGGTCCTCGGGTGAGAGGGGGCTACACAGCTGCACGCATGTGCGGAGCGGGGACCCGGAGCTCGGAGACTGCCGCAGTTGTACTGGCGGAGAGAAGCGGAATGAAGCAGCTTCGGGCGTTACTCTGCTGGGCTGATTCCTCCTGCTCAGTAACCTCTGAGCTGTCAAACTGCTGTTATATACAGCAGGCAGGGAGTGGGCGGGCACACACGCACGTACGTGCACGCACGCAGAGACCTGGATTTGCCAGTTATCTCCACGGGAACGTTTTTCAGACTTTAATTATACACCCTGAGCTGCGCTCCTCTCTGAGAGCTGCGCCAAACTCGTGGAAACACACGATCCCGGCGCAGCGCCAGGCTGGGCTCAAGATTCAAAATACATACATGAAATATATATATATATGTATGCATTAAATATATACATAAATCCTCTGAGTTTCAGAAGTTCTCCTAACCCGTGCGCGCTGCTCTTCGGAGCGCGGCGCACATTCAGAAGCGAACTTGTTGATGAAGAGAATTGTGTTTTTATCCTCCGGGCAGTGGACCGCAGCAGGAGTTTGGTGTCGTCTGTGTCAGAGCAGAACCCACACTCTCTTCTAGAGTCAGGAACCTCTTGTGGACTAAAATACGCACGGATGCAAACAGCAGTCGTTACAAGTTATTATAGTTATATTATAGTTAGTCTGTGAGTGATGACTTATTTCTTATTGTGTGTTTGATTGCTAATTTCTAAGTCAGGCAGCTTTCCGGCACTCAGACATGTTTGTTGGGCCGAAGTGTGAGACTGCGCTCGGGGAGCGGAGCCGGGGAGGGACGGAGGACTGAAGAGGCGGACTGCAGCGCCCCCTGTGAGCTGCAAACGGAGAGGGGTTTAAAGCACCTTTTTTATTTTCTATTTTTATGGCATAAGTGTATTTTACAGGTTTCATTTCAAGACACTGAGCTGCTACTTTGTGACAGCCCCGCCCTGCTCTCCTCTTCTGTCCTTGTTTAACTGCCGTCATTAAAATGATTTAAGAAGGGAACAGCAGCCCCGAGGATTCAATCAGCAGTTTAGAAATGAGGCTCACTGAGGATGTTGTAATAGAAAATCCATCTTGGGTTCATTTGAGGAACTTTTAAAGATCCTTGAGGAAGCTCTAGTGGTCCTTGGAGCCTGGATTTTAAAGCCTGCTGCTGATGGACTCTGCTGGGAAAATGTGCGCAGTAAATGCTGAGCAGTGGCTTCAAGACGAAGTTAGCAGGGGTCCTTGAAGTGTCCTGGAGGAACGTTTGGGAGATTTCAAACGATATGATAATAAAAAAGTTCCAAATTAGAGAAAGATGAGTGTGTTTCATTAAAAGCCAGCATGTGAAACGTAAACCGAACAGAGCAAAAAATCCTCAAATATTTGAAGAGTGTTTGTTTGCTTCACTGCAGCTCAGCTGTTAGCACAGTGAGACCTCAGGCCCGTCCTGCATGTGGACCTTTGACCTCTGCCATTCACCCTTCATTTATTTTCAATGGCTTTCTTTAGATTTTAATAACCCCCGTGTCTCTCTGCTGGCCCTGATGATGTCACAGTATTATCATCAGAACGATCTCAGACTGAAAGCGTTGCGTCACATGACACCAGCTCAGGGACCTGAAGAGAAGGCGTGCAGCGTTAGTGGCCCCGTGAACATGTGCAGTTACACAGGGAAGGATTTGAACTGAAGGTGGCCAATCAGCTAATCAGCATGTAGAAAGAAGTTCATCAAAAACTAAAGACTGCACTAGAATCAAATTCAGACATCAGACATCAGCTCTGGATTCAGAGCCCGGTGAATGTAATGTCTGGTCACGTGGCCTGAATCAGTGTTACCAAACCTCATGTTTTCTGTCTCTTTGTGATTGTTTTCGCGTCACTTTTATTGATACAGTTCATAAATTTCTGGACAGTGATGTGTTTTTTGTTTTTTTTTTGTGGTTTGGCTTCTTAGGCTAGTGACAATGCCCCCAAAATATACCGGAGGTACAACCAAACCCAACCATGTTTCTCCTCATCTCTAAGGTCTCCCATATATGAAATGGCTTCTTGGCCAAAAATATTTTACTGCCAAGATGGTTAAATTGATATTGTTATATACCCCAAAACTAAAAAAGAGCTTCGTGGCTCTTGGGGGCTGTGACACATAGGACTTTGGGGAGCAGGCATGAGGATGATAAGATGGGGCTGCTGTGGTGGCCCCACTCTAATCCTCCTTACTGTCAGCTCCCTAATTTTAATGGCACCTTAGACACTTAGGGTTTTGAGGGGCAGGCAGGTTGAGCAATGGGATTCTCAAGGCTCAACCGTCCCCTCAATTTTAACTGCATCGTATACACCTCATACACTCATATATGGGGGGTGGGAGGGGAGGGGACCATTCCACACCCTAATTTCCTACCTCCGGGGTGGGGATCAGGCGGCGCTCGGGGTGCTAGGCGGGCAGCTTCTTGGGGTCGCGGCTGGCCCTGGGGGGGTGTCCACCTGTCCCTAATCCAGAGGGTGGGCAGAGTTGGATGACTGTGTATTTGTCACTGTCTTCGTGGGTGTATATATCAGAACACATATATGGGAACAGATTTATATAATTATGTATGCATGAGTGGGTATTAGGGTATGTGTGTGTGGCTGGACCTGAGTGTCTGGGCACTATGGTGCCTTGCCTCCCTGCCGCTTCCTGGTGGCCGCTCCTGCGTCCCCCCGCCTCCTCCTCCCCCCCGGGGTGTGGGCACCTTGTGGC
>VUQK01017505.1:1596-13101 GCA_015106715.1 Bujurquina vittata
AATCTAAATTGCCCATAGGTGTGAATGGTTGTCTGTCTATCTGTGTTGGCCCTGCGACAGACTGGCGACCTGTCCAGGGTGTACCCCGCCTCTTGCCCTTTGTCAGCTGGGATAGGCTCCAGCCCCCCCGCAACCCTGAAAAGGATAAGTGGAAGCGGATGGATGGATGGATGAATTACTGTGACTTGGCCTGATCAAAGCCAAACTGCCATAAAATTACTTGCAAAAGTATTTTTTGGTAACTTTACTGAGGAAACTTTTATGAATAGTTTAGCTTTGGATTCAGTGAGTTACACTGTAGGCTTGTTGACTCTGTACCTCTGGATAGACTGATCTTTATCCAGGAATTAATATACTATACTGAGAAAAACATCCAAATATGATGATTATCGGGAAAATCAGAGTTTTGCCTGAAAGTAAAATCTTTAAAATCTTGTTTGTAAAACTGTCCCAGGCCAAGATGAGCAGCATTAACCCAGCACTTTAATTTGAACTGGAATTTCTTGCCGATATAAAAACGGAAGAGCCTCCCTGGGTTTGAACCTGCTGTGAGGCAGCAGTGCTGCCTGAAATGAGGTCCTTCCTGAAGTTTTCCACTGAAGCTTTCTGATCGGTTTTACGTGTCGTCTCCGTCCCTGTTTGGTGGTATGTCTCACCATTTTTCCAATCATGAAGTAGAGTAGCTGGTGGGACAGAGAGTAGTGTGGACACCCAAAACGAGTCATGGTGTCCCGGCAGGGCTTGGTGACGATGCACGGCGTCCCGTTCATCTTCCTGTGCAAACACACACACGACTCACACAGGTGAGTGTCCTCACACTCCAACTAACAGGTATTATTACCTTTATACATTATATCATAGTCCAAACTACTGACAGTTACAGTGAGACGAAGCATTAAAAACATTCTTTTTAATGTAAATCAACATTTTAAAGCTAAACAAAAACGTGCTGAGGGCTTTGCATTAAAGGCACAATCCAACAATCCAAATGTAGGAGAACCTCAGAGAAGTTAAACCGGGCTGTTGGTGTGGACTCGTACCAGGTTCCCAGCAGCAGGGTCAGACATTTGTCACTGAGCTGCTCGTCATAACACTCAATAGTCATGGTGGAGGGATAAACCAGGCTGGGATCTGTGGAGCACCATTCCCGAGGAATCAGCCAGAAACTCCATGACAACAAGGGCTCGAACTCTGGAAAGGAGGACGGAGGAAACAGACACCTGTTAAAAGACTCGCCTTCTGTAAGGGAGGTCTTTCTGCACCGCCTGCCTGCTCATTTCTCTCCAGTCAGACCTTTAAATTAAACCCTCATCAATACATGGAGGTGATTAAAAATGGATACAAATTTAACTCAGAGATCTGATTTAAATTTAACTGTGAGATCAAACAGCCTTAAATGAGCTGCTCCCCTTTCAGGAAACATCTACACCGAGCGGGAGTCACCCTCAGAGGGAACTTCTGCAGTAATGGTGGATGCTGGGTAATAGTCTGAACTCTGAACCCAGCTCATTTTTACCGGTGTTTTCCCTGGAACAAAATGCAATTTCTTCCAGCTAAGGACCAAATCAGATGTGAGAATTATCAGCAGCGTGCCTGCAGCCTCCTGGGAACTGGAGTCTGTAAGTCTCACCTCGGTAGTATTTGGGGTCGTTCTGTCTCAGGGCGGCGTTGGCCTTCTCCAGGTTTTGGTCGAGACGTCTGACCAGAGCGACGGCGGTGGTTCTCTGAGCCCAGCTGACCGGATCGGTGTGAGGCCACGTCCGAACCGCCTCCTTCAGTTCGGCTGAGACACAAAACAGGAACACACAGAGAAGACAGAAGACAGTATTCGTAAAATAAAAGATTCCCAGGATTATTTTCATCTTTCTGCCCTCATTTGTGTTTGAGTATTGTCCCTCTTTTTTGGCTTATTCCTCTTTTACTTTGAAGGTTCTGTCCACGGTGCTTTTGCTTCACTCCTTCGCAGTTTTATCTGCCCTCATTAGCATGTCTAACTTCTTTTTTAATTCCGTTTACTTCATGATTGTTTTTGAAAATTTTACTTCCTTATATCCTTAGTTTGTGCAACATTCTGAGGTTTCTGAGGTTCTCTTTACTTCCTGTTTTATTTGAAAGCTGAGCTCCTTGGTGCTCTCACCTCGGCCTCAGTCGCACAGCTGCTGACACTAACCGTTTCCACTGATTGTTCTGATCTTTGTTGTTACAGGGTCAGGAGTTCACACTAAAGAGGTTCAAGTACTGAGATGTGCTAATGTGGTCCTTTAAAACAGCTTGATGCTGCCCCTCAGCAGGTGCCCAGAAGCTGGCCAATCAAGAAAGGGGGAGCTTTTAGGGAGGCAAGGGTCTTAAAGAGACAGGGGCTCTAAGACGAAGGACGAAGGGCTGCAGAAACCGCTGGTGTAAAATAAAGAAGGATTATTTTGGACTGTCACTCATGCAAAGCTCCTTTAGCCAAATTTAAGAAAAGCAAAAGCAGAGCAGGAAATGAGCAGCATGATTTATTTTTTTTACATTGGGTTGCAAAATGAGGCAATCACAAGAAACAGAAATAAATGCAGAAACTACTGCACTTTTTTCCTGGAAACGTTCGTTGTTGGTTTTGTTCGTTTGCGTGTTTGTTATAGAAAAAAGGCCAAAAGGTCTGAAACGCCGCCGAGGTTTAATGCATTTCACTTTCTAAGCTTTTAGATCTTTTAGAACCTCTAAAATCTGCAGGATTCTCTCTGAAATGTGGAAATAAAGGTTCACTTTTGAAGCGCATTTCACATCAGCTCCAGTAGAAGCAGGCAGTAAACAGCTCAGCTGGTAAACAGACCTACCCTGCAGCATGACGAACCCGACCACTCCGTCCAAGTTGATGTGCTCATGCTGGCGCTCCAGGAAGGACACTCCGCGGGAGAGGCTGCTCAGGATGTCATCGATCACCTCCGCCCGAGACCCGCACACTGCGGCAAACAGGGCCAGCGCCGCGGCCAGCCGGAGAGCCGCAACCCGCATCGTCCAGTCAGAGGGCTCCGGGACCGCTTCAGGCCAGCAGAGAGACGCAAAGAGAGGCGGAGGAGGGCAGGCTGTCTCCGCTTCAACGGGAGGAAAGGAAAGTCAAGGTCTCGGCACAGGGGGGCGAGCATGACGTCAGAGGATTACCGTCAAAATATTGTTAAAAACATTTGTGCAATTATTATTTATTATTATACACCAAGCTAACCTGATTAACCCTTATAGAGTTTCTACAAAGCTTTAAAGTGAACCCATCACATTTATTAAACCGAATCCAAAAAACAAAACTTTTTTAAAAAGTAAATTTATGGACGAAATCCTGCAATGTATGGAAGACAAAATATGTCAAAAAGAAAGGTTTGCAAGGGTGTTTCCGGGATTTTGGGGTGGGAGGGGCACAGGGAGTCTGAATAGTGGACCAGAAATATATTGGAGAGTGTAGAAGAGGGCACAGAAAACATCTTGTATATTTTTCAATATATTTACAGGTGGATGAATTAATAACAATTAATCTCTCGGTAATTTACATGTAATAATTTTGTAAATAGAATTTTTTAAAAAATGTGATCCGAAGACAGATCTGATTTGAATGATTTTTCTTTTTTTTTTCTTTTTTTTTTGGTCTATTTTGTAAAAAAATTTGAAATAATTTGTGAAATATTTTATATATCTTTAGAATTCTAATTAAAAACGTTAAATTAACATTTCTTTGGAATTGACTGTGATAAGTCAATTCAATAATGTAAAGTACTGTCATGCCTCACCTATTGCGAAGGGTAGGTGAAAATCCGCAAAGTAGCAGCGTTTTATTTTATCATTTATTTATATTTTAAGCCTTTATAAACCCTTCGCACACTGCTATTAACCCGTCCCACTCTCTTACTACAACGTGAATGATGAAAATGATGGATTATATAGCTGATGAAGGTGATGACGATGAGATGAATGTACAGTGCTGCACAGCCAAGAAGAGCATTAAAGCTCTTTTGAAGGCACCACTTCATCAGGCGCTTCATCAGGTAGTGCGGTATCTTCATAGACATATGAGTAACTGATGTCTTTATCTAAGTGATGAACATAGTTATGGGGATTTATATAAATACCTATATTAATAAAACCCACTTTATAGCAAATACTCCACAATACAGAATTGGATATATTTTTAAAAAAAAATCAAAAACCAGCGATAAACTGAAGCCGCAATAAGTGTACTGCAATATAGTGAGGGACGACTGTACTCGAACCACCCATATGTGTTATAGAATCAGACCAAATTTATCAAACGTGAAATAATTATTTTGTGGCCTAATATCTGAAATGTCAGGAGGACAAAAGATGCTGGAAAAGTGGAAAATTAAAATGCAACTATGTGTGAATTCTCCTGGCAGGTTCCCATAGTGGGGTGTTTAACTTTGTGGGTTTATGTGTTTCCAAGATTTTTCAGGACAGGAAGTCGGATTATTTGATCAGAAAAAAAAGTTTGTTTCAGCTGCTCTTTTGTCATGTGGGGGTCACCGCAGTGGATCACCACTTGGTTTGGCAGAGTCTGCCAAACAAGTTCATTTGCAAATGGATGAATATGTATGCACTATTATTTTTTTAATTCATTTGTAAAACATTTTAATCAATAGTTCCAGTTTTAAATGTTCATGAGTCTTAAGTATTATGATAATTATATCATCTTTAAGATACTGAAATATAATGTAAAATATATGTCAAAGGTTCTTTGCCAGAATTGTATTAATTAAAAAATATATCAGTTATCGGCTCAGATATATGGAGTGTTTTTTTCCTGATTTCTTTTTTTTTTACTTTTTAAAAAAAATTCATTTATGTTTATGTTTTTTAAAAAATGTTCAATTGTGATTGTACATTTAATAATATTAATAATTTATAAATGTTTATGTGGAATTATATTACCTGGACGGCACTGCAAAAATCTGCTGTATGTTATATATTAATGCCATACATCCCTGTATGTATATATATATCCTTCTATATCTAAGTGAAGATTCAAATTTTAATTAACTTTAAAGGGGATTAATTCATATAAAGTAATTTTGTGAATACATTTAAGTTAAAGTTTAAATATCAACAAACCATAAAAACAAAAGTTTAACTGTGTCTATAAAATTATCAAAATTTTACTCACAACAATCTTAAGAAAACTTTCATTCTTTGCTGCAATAGGTGTGGGAAAAGAATATTTATTTAGACAAAATGTACATATAACATCAAAATCTTAATTTTAAACATGACTGTAAGGGTAAACTTTGATTCTTTTTTTAAATAATTTTTGATAGCAAAGGAAATTAAACATGCTCTGATTGCTTTTATAAGGATAAGGATTAGACAGCCTGCGTTTCCTGCATTGCTCCTGAACGCATCATGACGCGCGGTCCCTTTAAGGGTGAAGCCCCGCCCCTTCACAGAGTCGCGTCATCACAAATCTCAAACAAATATGGCGCCGCGCTGCTTCTGCCCTGCGCTCCTGACAGCTTTTGTGCTGAGTTTGGCGCTTTTAGCGGTGTTGTATGCGTCAGACTCGGTGGTGCGGTGGCCGGCGGTGTTGCTGCCGGCTGCTGCTGCGTTGCTGCCGCTGTGGGGCCGCAGGCTACGGCGGCGGGACGACGGAACGCACCGGCGGGTATGCGTGCTGGTGCTCGGAGACATCGGTCGCAGTCCTCGGATGCAGTATCACGCTTTATCCCTCAGTAAACACGGATACCACGTGACTTTTGTGGGGGTTTTAGGTAAGACTGCTGTTCCGTGAAGTTCTGGTTTCCTTCGGTCACTGAGACAAAAGCAGCTGACTCCACTTCGTTCAGGTAGGTGCCAATACTGAGCACCGATACCAGCGTTAAACCTACAAGTTGTAGGTGAGACAGTACTGAGGTGTGCAGGTGGGGGTGGGATCAAGTCAGGGATTGGCTCTTATTCCCTTCTTGTTTGCAGTGGTGATGGACAGGCTGGCAGATGAGGTCAGGCAGGAGTCTCTGTGGACTATGAAGTTTCAAATGATACTGTGATCTGTAATGAGAGTAGAGCAAGTGGAAGAGAGCCTGGAGAGGTGAAGGTATGCTCTGGAGAGAAGTCAGTAGAAGTAAGACAGTATGCCCCTCTAAATGAATGTGTGTGAATGAGAGGGAGACAGGTGGAAAAGTGAAGATCCAAGAAGCAGAGAGAGTGAAGGTGGATGAGTTTAAATACCTGGAGTAAACCATCCAAAGCAGCAGACAGTGCACAGGAGAGGTGAAGAAAAGAGTGCAGGCAGGGTGGAGATGAGTGTCAGTAGTGATTTGTGACAAAAGAATGGGAAGGTTGACAGGATGACACTGACACAAAGACAGCAGACCATGCTGGAGGTGGCAGAGCTGTCCAGATCTTCACTGGGAGTGAGCAGGAAATGGAGGATTAGACCTCAGCCCATCAGAGGGACAACTCCAGGTTAGAGAGGCTGAGATGGTTTGGACATGTGCAGAGTAGGGATGGTGGCTGTACCAGACAAAGGATGCTGAAGTTGGAGCTGCCAAGCAGGAGGAGAAGAGGAAGTATTTGCTCCCACGTGCATGTGCCGCAACTTCCATGAACCTCCATACAAAACTGCAGCACTCTGTATGCAGTATTTATAAGAAGTCATAAGAAGCAGTATTTACATCTTGTACTCTATTAAAAGTTCTGAAACCACGACTCAAACACCAGAGCAGAGTAATTGAGTGATTTTAGCTCCGCCCTGTGAACTGTAGTGCAGTCTGATCCATAAACACAGTGGTATCGACACCTAAAAAAAAATATTTAGAGTAATGAAAGTAAATGCTCGGTGAATTTGAAATGTGTTTTTAATAATGAAGGATTTTTGCTTTTTTAAAGGACTTTTGCTGTGGATTTCTTTCAGAAACGAAACCTCATCAAGACGTGCTGAGCGAGGAGAAAATCGCCATAGTGCCCATCGCAGAGGTGAAAGGTGTTCAAGGTGAACTGTAGGAAGTTGTTTTGTTTGTTTGTTTGTTTGTTTTTTGTTTGTTTTTGAGACTCTGTTTCCTGTTTTCCAGCTGGACCAAAAGTCCTCACGTATGTGACGAAGGTGGTGGTTCAGTCTCTGCAGCTGCTGCGCGTCCTGCTAACCATGGAGCTGCAGGAACATGTCCTGATCCAGGTGTGTCATCTGCAGCTTCAGAGATCATAATTGTTTTAATCAGACTTGGAACCGCACAAAGACTCTACAATAATCGTCTCTATCGGCCGTGTGACTGCGTGTGTTTCCCAGAATCCTCCTGGTCTGCCCAGCATTGCAGTGACCTGGTTTGTGTGCGTCCTGCGTGGCAGCAGATTCTTCATCGACTGGCACAACTACGGCTACACCATCATGGCGCTGAGCCACGGTCTGACACATCCTGTGGTCCGCCTGGCACAGTGGTCAGTACCGCTGAAGGTGGAGGGTCCCCATCAGTTTTAGAGGCATTTCAATTATGACTCACAAACAAATCAAAGTTTCCAGGCTTTCATCAATAATTATATTTCACTTAATGTTGACATATTTTACCTCACTGCTCACCTAGAAGTCCACCTACTGTGAGACTTGTTTTCCAGAGCTTAAAGTAGAAAAATATCAGGATAAACTCTAGAAACTTTACCATTTTAAAGGGTGTATTATTTATGTACTGCACTCTTTTTGCTGCCGCTTGTTGACTGACAGATTGTAACTTAAAAATTTGACTTTTTTTTTGCAGGCCCAAGTTTTTTTATTTGTAAATTCAGATTAACTCACATTTAACGTCTGTTGGATTTCATCCTGATCGCAGGTGTTTGTGTCTGTCGTCTCTGACGGACGTTTTCATTCTCATCTTTCAGGTACGAGCGCTTCTTCGGCCCTCTGGCCTCCCACAACCTGTGTGTCACCAACGCCATGAAGGCCGACCTGCAGAAAAATTGGGGCATCAAGTACGACTTCCTTTGCACTTCTTACAATGTGCATTCTCCTTTCTCTTTCTTTTCGTCAACTGAAGACAGCTGCTGACAGAATCTTCACACTATACTAACTGAAAAGATGCAGACATGTTTTAAAACATCACTTTCTAATAAAGCTGAGAAAAAAAAGACGCACAAACTGAAACGACGGAGGCGAAAGGTGAAAGTCCTGATGTCTCACTAGCGGCCTCTGGAGGCTGTGATGTTCATGACAGCCGAGGAGAAAGTGAGGCACTGAGGGAACAGCATTAAAGGAGATTTGTCGTTTGCAGGGCGACGACTCTCTACGACCGGCCGGCCTCCATCTTCAGGGAGACACCGCTGAAGCTGCAGCACGAGCTCTTCGTGAGGCTCGCCGACGTTCATCCTCAGTTCAGGCTCGCCGGGTGAGCGATGAAGCTGTGAGAGGGTCAGGGAGGCATTTACCTCAGTTTTATCACGTGATACTGGACTTGCAGGACCTCTTTATTTGTGTATAATTGCAGAGTTCAGTTTTTGGGTTTCGTTGTTTTTTTGATGCATTCTCAGTTTAGGAAAAATGCGGAAAAGTTTCTTTTTATGAGTACAAGAAATTCACAGCAGACCCTGAAATGCTCACCTGCTCTTTCAGGTCTGAAGAGGCAGAGGTGGAGAGGACCATCCTCTCAGTTCGTGACCCCGCTGACGACACCGTGACCCTGAGGGCGGAGCGACCGGCGCTGCTGCTCAGCAGCACCAGCTGGACAGGTCAGAGAACGTGACCTTCAGTGGCCCTCACACACAGGCTGGCTGCTTTCACTCATCACATTTTGGTGATTGGGAATAAATTTTCTTAATTGAAAGTAATTAAACAGTCATTTTGTGACTTCTTCAGCCTCTTTCGATCCACAGGAAACCCTTTAAAAGATTGCAGGAGCAATTTTTGACATCAGTTTAACTGTTCATAAAGAAATAATGCTGTCAGAATGAGTGTGAGAGATTGGAGTTTGACTCGGGCCCCAGCACGATCAGAGAGGTGGATGCCGAGATGTGAGACGATGCTCGCTGCAGCTTCTCTTGCAAATACAGAAGATAAAATTTCCCAAATTTAACCTGTTTCATTTCTTTGTTATTTCCATGTTGATGTGATTGTTTCATCTCTCAGTGAAGCAGACATAAATGTGTGCAAACACTGATTCAAAAGCCTTTTTTCCTTAAAGCTTTGATCTGTTTGAATCAAACTGTTTTTAAAGCTGCATTTTTCCTTTTTCCTCCCCAGAGGACGAAGATTTCTCCGTCCTGCTGAAAGCTCTCGAAGGTGCGACACGGTTCTCAAATACTGAAACTAAAGTTAAATATAAATAAAGCGTGTTTTCTGACCATCCGTCTCTTTGTCCCCAACAGAGTACGAAGCTTTCATTAAGGGAGGAGCTTCGTTACCACCTTTACTCTGCGTGATCACAGGTAATCCTTGCTCTGTCCTCAGATTATAACCTCAAATAATTTCACCATTCCCCAGTTTTCAACCTGCCTTTTATGAAGGTGTAGTAAGAACTTTATAACTCTATTTTTATTTTTTCCACTGGGCTGTGTGAGGATTACATGGACACATGTACTCCTCACACAGCCCAACGTGGGGCAGGTAGAAAGTGCCCGGGGAGCAACCTGGGGGCCCACAGTGATGCTAGCCCAAGGTTTTAAACCAGCATCCTTTCTGTGACGAACCCTCTTATTCTCCTCCAGGCCACCACTCCCCTCTAAATGAAGCCTTTCGTGCGTTTGTGCAGGTAAGGGTCCACAGAAGGAACACTACATGAAGCTGATTGACTCGCTGCGTCTGGAGCACGTGAAGATCTGCACGCCCTGGCTGGAGGCAGAAGACTACCCTCTCTTATTAGGTATTTTAATGGACATCTGTTTAACCACTTTAATCTGCTGTTTTAGATCATATTTATGCAGAAATGTAGGAAACTCCAAAAGTATCAGTTTTCCTGTCGCGGCCCCCCAGGCTCAGCGGACCTGGGTGTTTGTCTCCACAAGTCGTCCAGTGGTCTGGATCTGCCCATGAAGGTGGTGGACATGTTCGGCTGCTGCCTCCCTGTCTGCGCCATCCACTACAGCTGGTGAGGACGCAAATACCCGCTGACCGCTTCCTGTAAACACGCCCGTTAAAGCTCTAACGTGTTTATATTTGCGGCCGTGTGTTAGCACTGAAGCTGCTAACAAAAAGTTATTTTCTTAAAATTCTCATTTTTATGTTCAGCTGCAGTGAAACAATGTCAAAAACTTTGGAAAACACTTGTTCTGTTTTACTTTATTTTTTGAAAGCCTTAAATCTGCATTCATTGTATGGGCCAGGAGGGGGCGACTCCTTTGATTGCACAGGAAAATTATCCTTTTTCATCAGTGACCTTTAAACACTTTTATTGACTTCAGGTTCTCAGTCATCCACTTCATGTCTTTAAGTACTGTCGGTTCAGATATATAAACTTCCTTTTCAAACCTTTAGGCCAAGATTTTAAAGGTAATTGGATACCTCTTCCCTTGTTTTCACCTCGAGCTACATGGCCCCTCCTGATCATGTCTCCTTTTATGCATTAGCTGAACTATTAGTTGGTACATAAGCTCCTAAAAGTGCTCCATCTCCCACACAGTTCTTCTCTCTCCTAAATTAGAGCTGAGGATTTTCTTTAATGCAGCATAAAATTGCTGTTAAACTCACAAACATGCATTAAAAGAGACTCTCTGGTGTTTTCCCCTCAGTTTGGATGAGCTGGTGAAGCATGAGGAGAACGGGCTGATCTTTAGAGACTCTGCAGAGCTCGCCGAGCAGCTCAAGGTGAGAGACGAGGTGTAAACTGGATACATGATCAGGAGACAGATTCAGGCAGGCCTCCTAATATCCACCAAGTTACTTCTCTCTGAAAGCACTACACAACATGATTAAACATAGACTGTATATAAAAGATGAATGTAGATACTGTGACTTTGGTTTTTTTTTTTTAAAGCTCATCCATTTAAATTGGATTAAGGTTTAAAGTTTAGATTGTTAAGGGCGTGGCCTATTTGAATGACAGGTGTTTGGCAACACAGGTGGCTGTAGCTATTAGCTGTCTGCTAGGCTTCACCTGAGCTGGGCCTTTTGACTGTGTTTGTGATGAAGTAACCAGAAGTACTTAAGCAGTGATCAAAAAAGAGCATGAGATTAATATGAGGTTGTGTAATAGTGTGTCCATGAATATATGTGCAGGTAATGACTCTTTGTGCAGACTATGACAATAAAATTACAACAATTACACCTCCATCTTTTATATACAGTCTATGCTGTATATAAGTTTCTGATTATGAGTTGAGACCTTCACAAAAATCATAAATTGAATCTTCTGTTCTGACTTCGGCTCTCATCTTTCCAGTGTCTCTTGTCAGACTTTCCCAGTTCAGACGGCAAACTGGGAACCTTCAGGAGAATCCTCCGTGCCAGCAGGGAGCAGCGCTGGGACGATAACTGGGACCAGAACGTCCTGCCCCTAATCACGGCTCCGAGATAACCTTGGATCTGTCAGAAGATTGAATAGTGCTGCT
>VUQK01017507.1:9575-29491 GCA_015106715.1 Bujurquina vittata
CTCTGTTGTGTCTTGCCGCATAATAATGATACGGTCAGCGCGTCGAGGCACGTGCACGTCTCTGACGCCCTGGGAACGAGAACACAAAATTCTTAGTAGCAGATCTCCCAAAACGAGAAAGCCAAGACTAGTTGGACGGACCAGATTGACTAGGCGGGTGATTTGGATGAAGGAAGCCTTTAACCATTCTCAGCCCTCGCAGGTGTTTGACATCTCACTGAACCTTCTGTTTGTTTGGAGCACCTCTCTCAGTACCTGATTTGGACTTTAAGTGCAACCCTTATTATTCATTCGGCTGTTAAAAATGGACGGCGGCAGTGCATCTTATGGATCGGGCTGTAGGCGCGTCATCCAGTCCTGCAGGTCAGTATAGATTGTGCATGCAGTCTGTGGTCAGTATCATTAATGGACGAGTGCCAGAAATGGGAAAAGGCTTCTTCTATTATATGCGATTACACAAAAGAGATTACACAACCTCGCCTGTGTGTGTTTTTTATGTGGGTGCTTCCATGGACGAGCACAGTACTTTGTTGATCAAAGTCCCTGTGAAATGCAGAGATATTTGACAGAGGAGTTGGGCTGAGGAGATAGATGCTTCCTTTTAACCCACACTCCTACCAAGTCTGTTCTCCCTGGAAAAGCCTTTGACTTTCTGTTCTTGTTTTGACCGCATGCACAACACGAATCTCTCCAAACCTAAAGCAAGGCATTAGCTCTTTGGCAACGACTCAGAGAAGGGTATTAATCACATGACCACAGTTCAGTGAACTCTGCCTTGAAATATGAGACTCATTTCTCCTTTCTCCTGGATAATCAACTTAGGTGGGGGGGGGAGAAAAATCAGATATTTCACCTTGAAATGCTTCATAACTTGCTCGCGGGATTTTAAACTTGTCACGCTCATGCCTGATTATACCAGACCCAAAGAAAACAAATGAAATAAAAGCTGGGATTCTGCAGCACAGCTTCTCTTAACACATGCACGCCACGCATGCCAACAAGTAAATGAATAAATCTACATGAAAGCTCGTATTAATTAAAATGTAGTTTTCCTTCTTTTAGAGCTAACAGATGGGTAATTTTGGCTTAAACGCTGTATTCGGGCCAGTTTTGCCTACTTAAGAATCTTCTTTCAAGATTCAATCGAATCAATCACCGACCCTTTGGACTCATTTTATAGGATGCATAGGGAGAGACTGATGGTTTTTTTGGTGCATGTTGAGTGCAGCACATTGCTTAAAACAACTCACAAAAAACTGGGCATTACCTTGAAAGAAGCCCCTTAAAATGCGCTTTACATTACCGGGAAGATTGACAGCATTTCCGGTAATATTCAGTATTTTTCTACACGTCTCACTTACATTCTGTTTTATGTCAAGAATCCTCCTTTCAGATGTTGTGCTTCAACACAATAACGCTCTGCTGAGTACAAAAGGGCAACTTTGCTGCTAATTGCACAAACACCGTTTGCCGTCCCCCGAAGCTCCTCTCGGTATTCTTTGTGCCTGTCACAGCACAGAAAATATTACTGTATAAAGACTTGTGCTGGGGAAGAATGCAATGGAGGAAACTCCAGCTTTAAGTGCCAGTCAGCTTTGGACATCTCTGAGTCATTGCCTCCATCTCAAGTGGCCACCTTTGAGGTTGGAAAAATGAAACCAATAGTTAAATACTAAAAGAAAATGGTCACTTGAGGCTGGCTCCAAAAGAGAGTCAATAGCCATCAATGTCCAGCTTTACAGCAGAAATCAACACATTTACAGCCCGCTAACACGTCGCCTTCATGACAGATCCGCAAAGGTTGATTCACTTTTCACGACGAATCCATTTAACACGTATTGAGAGTTAAAGTTGGGCCTTGAAACTAGATCTGTTAGGCCTCACCTCTGCTAATTCGTATATTTGAACTGAAGTTTGTGCCTTTTGAGGCATTTTAATTCAGTCCTCTTCCAAGCTACACGTCTTGCTATGCAGTTTATGTGTGCTAAAAAAGTGATCCGTACTAAGAAAAGCACTCCACACAGGTCAGTGCCTCATCTTACAAGGTTAAATGGCCAAAATGTAATTGGCTCTTTTGCCCACACTCCACCTCTCTACCAACGTTGATGAAATTCACAATGGTAGAAGGTAATCTTGCCATCTTGCACCCAGACCTCACCCTGGAGGAGGGATACTGTAGGTGGCTGTCTTGATTTGCACTTGAGAACTTTTAGCTTTTATTGTCGTGGGCAACAGTGCTGCATCTTGGAAAAAAGTAGCTTCGCTCTGTGTGGATATTAGCAAGTGATCTGATTGTTGTGCTTAATGCAGTAGCGTGGCCACGGTAGACATTTCTTTATCGAGGTGCTTCTTAAATGTCTGAGCTTAATGCAGCCTCCAGCATCAAATGGCCTTTTTTGAACAAAAGACAGATATGGCCTCCCGTTTATTCAAAAGTTTGGGATACCCCGATCACTCGGAGACACTTGGGGAGGGGAGAAAAAAATGACTATGCATGAAGGCAGTTAGATGTTAGAGGTCAAAGTGGTTCCCTAATGGTTCCACGTCCTCGTGCTGAGCAAAGCCTGTCACCTCCACTGTTGCTTCCCCCTCAAACAACACTCTGCATTCAGTCCTTTAAGGGGAAGCTGTGCCCTTCCTACCAACATGTTTAATTCATTCCCAGACACCCGGGGGACGCTCGTAACAACAACAGAAAAAAGACAAAAAGAGGGTGAGCGAGAAGGAAGAGAAAAGAAATTAGAAGGAACTAAATGTTTGCTTTGTATCTGCTATTGGCAGATGTGTAATCAATGAATGAATGAATGGCCTAAAACAAGACCAAGGAGACTCGAGACGTTTGAGAGCGAGCATCAGTCACGGGAGGCTGTCAGGGCAGCTAAATCCTCTTTTCTTGTGTTTTGATTGACTTCAGGAGTGGATGGGAGCAGTGAAGATGCTGCTGGACACCTTGGCGTGCTCCCTCTTAATCAGAGGTTGATTAAGCGCACTTTCAGAGGCATGGATTAGAGGGCTCCCCTCGGACTCCACTAAATTGGTCGGAAGGGAAGGAAGGCAGAGTGTTGAGCACTACAGAGGGAACTTTTGATGTGTCAGTCAGAGAGTCTGGCATGGTTTTCTTTTATTGACCTTCCCATCCTTGATTTGTGACAGATCCCCTGGTGCTGGGGTAGGTGGGGAAGGTTAGAGGAGCTTCAGCTTTTGAAGAATTTCCAAATTCTGCTGATCCAGTAGAGCTGCCACAAGCTTTCCTGCAATTCATAACAATGAAGGGCATGATGCTGCAAGGCATTTGCAGCCTAGACGGGGTTTTTTTGAAGATTATATTTCTGTCATTTTTGCTTTATTTGACAACAACAGGAGAAGGCTGGTGGCAAGGGTCCTGGGGGAGATTCAGATCCAGGATGTTGCACCTACAGTGCGTCTTTTAGACAGGAGGTGCTGACCCAGTCACTTTGCATTATCTGCTACTTTCAATCTTCTGACTTTCATTGAAGTTTAAACAAAGGCTTTTAATTATATTATCTTGTGTCCATCGGTGATTGGCTCCAAATATACCCCCCTACACACACACACACACACTGTATGGTCGCTGTCTTTTATGGATTTGTAGCCCCCTCACTGGAGGAGCGGCGCCATTCGTGTTGCGGCGGCGCGCTGCTGCTAATGTAATGAGTCGGGCTGTTACTGTGATCCAGCTTCACACACACAAAGGGGATCTCTCAACCTGAGCTCTTTCTGCAGACAGGAGACCTCTGCGCCCTACATAACGACGATGGGACATGCCATCGCTGATTTATTTTGCCCTTGAACCTCCTAGTGATAGGACCTTGTGGGATAGCCTTTTAAACAAGCGCTCAGAGATGAAATGAATGCTCTGACTCCAAACCATTGAAAGACGCGCACTACAGCTGAAGGCTTTTAGAGGGAGTGCTGTAATCTAAAATGTGCTATTTCTCACACACAGCGCAGCTCTGGGATGGGCTGAGCGGATCGCTTTAGATGAATCTGACTTGACCTGTGAGCAGCAGTCACCGGCTCCTGCATTGCCGGCCATGAGAGGAATTTGCAATGGATTCCAGAAAGATTGGAATCAATTCAAATTCAGCCGAGGTACTGCGCCGCGATAAGGCATTGCTACACCTACATGCAGACTCGCAAATTTCATAATGAATAGATAAGGATTAATGCAATTTCAAACTGTCACCTCCTGCCAGACGGGATGTCATGAATGGCTTATCGTGGTTTTATTTACATCCAAGACGTAAACAGGCCAGTTTATTCATGTCCTACAGTATCTGTAGCCATCCGCGGAGGTGGATCCTCACAAGTGTTTGAAACAGCCCTGTTATCTCAGTGCAATTTCTCATGTAATTAATGTCTGCTTACAATGCAGCTAATATCCACTATGTAACCTGGGAAGACACACAATAATTATGTGAGCGTTTGAGTGACAGAGATCAGGAGAGCAAATAGAGGAGGCCCGTCTGCAGCCCCATCAGGAGGGGCAGACTGTTGGCCCAGGTTAATAGGCATCCTCCAGGGAGGGATTTGCTGGAGTTAAAGAAAGTAAGGTGGGAGGCATTTGAATTCAGTCTAATAATGTCAAATACTTTAAAAACCATCTTTTATAATCTCATTGTCACGGACCATTTGCAAGTTCTTGGTCCAAGGCTTTATGAAGTTCCCTGCACAGGCATTAAAAAAAAAAAAGAGAGAACATTTTATTTGAGCTGGATACTCTGTAGTAGCGTCCAGAATTAGCCTGCCATCTGTTTCCTGCTTTAGCAACAGCCAAACACTGAGCTACAAAACTTTCTCAAACTAACTGATGGAGGAACAAAGGAGAGGACAAAAGGACTGCAG
The DNA here is from genome assembly GCA_015106715.1 of Bujurquina vittata. NCBI lineage: Eukaryota > Metazoa > Chordata > Actinopteri > Cichliformes > Cichlidae > Bujurquina > Bujurquina vittata. The sequence goes on from VUQK01017507.1 coordinate 14,442, forward strand.
CTGAAGATATCGTTGGAGCAAAGTCGAGCCAGCAGCCTGGATTCTGAAAGTCAGCGCGGGCAGGACAGTCTGGGTTTATAAGGGGGATGCCTCTTGTAGTGGAGTGGACCTGTGATCGATCGGGATGTGAAGTGGCTTAGCCGTACCTCGGTGTGTCAATAGCTTCACCCTCTCCCTCAACCTTGTGATAAAACAGAAGCTCGCGGCGCCGGATCGCAGTCTGAACACGCCGGGCCTGTGTGGACACATTTTCTTTTGAACAACTTTTTCCTCCCTCTCGACTTGTCGTCGATTCCTCTGAAGAGTTCAAACTTTTCCTTCAACAGCATCAAGCCGGGTCGCGAGAGGAGTGGGAGGCTGAAAAGAGGCGAATTAGAATGCGTTCCACAGCCCCGCAGATTGAGACAAGGATTTAATTGGCTTCATATCAGGGTTAGATAGCGCTGTTGTTGACGTTTGATTAGAAAAAAGAAAAGAACAAGGTGACTTGATATTGTGGCGATAAGCAAAAATCCCAACTCGATCACATCGATACCTCCGTGGGGCGCACGCAGGTTGCTCACCTTGTAACCAATGACAGTGGTGGCAGTGGCTCGGCAGCAGATAGGCATCAGAGGTGCCGAGCGTGCTTTGTCATACATTTATTGCTGTGTGCGCACTGTCTGTTTTCCTCTCAACACAGTGTTGACTTAGAGGTCAAAGCTGCGCCAAGGCGGAAGTTTCTGGAGCTTTTGTGCTGGCTAATTCACAGCATATTACACTGTTGCTCCTCAAGATAAAGGTCACCTCTAAGCAGCTCTTTATGACTTTATACCTGTTTTACAGGCCAATTTGCCTCTGGGCGTCATCAGAGTCACCTTTGTGTGTTCTATTATTGAGACTTTGTTTCAGAGTCAAACAATATTTGTGTGTACGCATCTGCGGATCTCTCCCTGGAAGTCCTGTTCCCCTTCTGCAATTTCACCGCGGACCTCAAACTTGAAGAAAAGTCTCTCCGCTTTTGTTTAGAGGAGCCCGGCTGCTGATTAGAACTGGGTCTCCAGCTGCCGCCCAGCAGTATTCATCAGTTTAAACCAGAGTCCATCTTGTCACAAGAGTTTATGCATCTGTTAATTTATCCTCCAGGGTAATGCTGTCAGTGCAGAGGAGTGCCACTGCTGTAACATCTAATGTAAGTGCAGGAGGTTTTTTTCTTCTTTTTTGAAAGCCTGCCCTCCTTGCCAGATGCAGCTTCTTGTAAATTCATCCAAATCCCCAAAAGGAAACTCAAATTGAAGTGATGCTGTATCGACACACTGGAGGAGCTCCAACGAGTACAAATGGGGCTACAAATAGCAGCCATGCTGGGAGCTGTGTGGAGCTGCATGAGAAAACGACCTGGATGCAGAGATCGGGTCATTTTGAGTAATTCCCTGGGATGACGTTTGCTGTCTCGCGTGATTTCTGTAAAGAAGCAGTTGCAGCTGAGTTTAAGCACCACAAGTTATAGATGCCACTTAGGCCTGTTCATGAGAAGGAAGCCCGTTTCTTTAAAAGCTTGCAGGAAAACAGCGTAGTGGGTGTTGTTTTTGGAGTGCCCGCTCCAGGCCAGAGGAAAACTTTGATTTGAAATCAAGCTTTAAATGTTCCCCACGTTGAGACGATTCATTGTGGATCATTGGGCCTCAACCCATCCAGATGAGATTAGAAGATCTGACTCAGTCGATCTTTTTAGATTTCTTGCTTTTAGGGAGTCCGCTGCTATTAAACCTATTTATCGCTTTTAGTGTGCATTTGTATTTATGTGATTTATCATCATTTTCCCTCAGTTTTGCAGTATGAACTGTGTTACACAAATGTATTATTCTTATTCTTTCTATTAGATCAAATTGGCCATTATGGAACCTCCTATTATAGTTTGGACCAGCACAGGAAAGTCATTGTTACAGATACAGCAGACATGTGGTTTTCTTATATGTAAGGGTTCTGAAGTCTAGCGCAATAAAGATCCTCGTCACACACAGTGTAGAAAAGCAATGGAAGAAGCCGTAAAGACACAGTGCTGACATAATTGTGTTTTGCATATATATTAATATGTTAATGTTTCTTTGTACAGTAGTGAAAACTGGTTAACAAAAGTGCCGCAGCGCCATTTGCGGCTCCTAAATCCACCTTTTGGTGCTTTGTGTCAGAGTTTTGATTCGCAGAGCACTTCATTTATATTTGCCATTCAGCTGTGTGCGATGGCGGCCACCTTTGGCGGCTACTGTACTTGTTGTTGATTACAGGTTAAGCCCTGTGTGCGGGACCTTGTTGACATCATGTCTCTTTGTCTGAGCTTGTTATCTTTGTGCCCCACAGTTTGCTTGGCTCGTTCCAAAATGCCACTGTATGTGTCTTTAGTCGCAAGCGTATTAGTCTCCATGGAAACGCGTTTTCCCAATACTTCATTGGTGCCAAATGACCCTGTGCCGTTACTTAGCTTCTTGCTGCTTTGTGTGGAAGTGTTTTCTTTTGGAGATTAAACGTTCGAAGGCAAATTGAGGTCCCGCTGGTTTTATCGCCGGGGTATTGAATAAGCATATGTGAAAAATACCAAAGCGCCGTACTGTAACACATCATTGGAAAGCAGATTGATACATTTCTGTGCTTCTGAAAGGCCAGAGGGATAACAGCCTGTGTAATGGCCAGACGTCCTGCGCAGTTTTATCAGGTAGAGGCAGGGTGGGGAAGTCAGGCCCAAACAGACTTGATTGCTGCTTAATCCTGCGTGATCATTTCTAAAACAGCAGCACAGCTCTATAAATGACTAATAACCAAACACTTTCTGTTTTATCGGATCCACACTGGGCTTCCTGCGCTTTTACAAGCCTTTCATATTGAACAGTATTTGCTTCGGGATTCCCTCTGGAATATTTACACTGTTTCTCTCTGCAAAATGTCCTCAGATAATTGCTCGAAGGAAGCACCCGGGAAGGTCAGCCAAGAACCCCGCTGTAGGTGCCAAAGTGAAATCTACAGGACTACAATTACTTGGACAGACTGAGGCAGCAGAGCAAAGTGAATGACAGGTAGGAAATAATTCATATGAATCACCTGCTGTATTATGAATAACCACCTGCTGAGAGGACGTAGCACGGTCAGTTATCCTCAGAATTGGTTCTGAATAGCCCTTTCTGTCATTTGTTGGTAATTGCCTTATTCTCTTGATAATATAATGAAATTAACCTCCAAGAACATTTCCTCCTTATGGCATTTACGGGACAAGGTTGAAGTTGACATAGCAGCAGTCACACAATTATATTTAGATTATTCTGCTGCTATTTAGCTTCGTCTTTTGATGTCTACACATTAGAGGAGCTCTTTTGGCTGCCACTCAGAGCTCATAATCTTTACCAAAACATACAGTGTTGAATCCTGCGCGAAGGGCATTCTTTAAGAAATTCAGGATCTCTCAGATCTCCTTTCTGTTTGGGGTACATCTGACCTTGTAGTGAATAGACATAAAAGGCTGTCAGTCAAACCGTCATGCCGTCTTTGTTTCCTCGTGTTTGTCATTCTCCAGAGGAGTCGAGCAGCTACCGACTAATCTAGTGCTTCTATGCTGCTGGCAAAATGCTTCTGCGTCCTTCCCTCTACCAAACTCAGCAACCGCCTCAGGGAAAGGTGGAAAGAAGGTGAAGGGAAATGAAAAAAAAAAAGTTTGGGAACAGTGTTTGAATGGCTATAGAGTGTAATCAAGGCCAGCAGCTAGTTAATGTTCAGTTTTCTGAAGCACTTAACATTCTGACCTTAAAGAGACTTTGTCAAAGTTTAGGAACAAAGAAAGTGTGCTGGTGAAGAAAAAAAGGATTCTTCAAAGGGTGTAAAACCCGAGGACGAAAGCCTCGGGCCTCTGATCGCGGCCTAACACTGCTAACTGTTGAGGCTCCTGTGAGGACACATACTGTGTTAGACACCTGGAAGAGCTCACGCTCTACGTCCTACAAAATAGTTGACAGCATTTTTTCCCCCCAGCATTTCCCACTATTAGGAGCTGGACCTGTGCACCAGTTTACCAACGTTGACATGTTTGAAGTCCGCGATGTTGCTGCGTTAATATTCCAATTGGAAATTAATGCCAACTACAGAATTCGAATCTGCTTGATGAGTCTGGAGTTGCACCGGGAACCTGTTACGTCCCCTCCTGCAGCAGCCACGTCTCCAACATTGGCAGTAGTTACTAAAAAGCCCCTCCCATGGAAAAATCTAGAAGGTGCCATCAATGACGACAGAATTTTACCAAATAAATGCACAAATCAGCACAAATACAGAGAGTGAATTTTAGTTTTTGCTTCGTCCTTGTTCGGTCTTAACAACATTTAGGATCAGTGCACTTTAAAAGATTAGCACAGTTATTGTACATTTTTCTACACACCTGTTAAATAATGTGTAACCTAATCCAGTATCCTAGCTGCACCAACTCAATGAAGACTTTCATTATGTTCACTGAAGCATGATGTTAGTTCTGGAGAGCATGGGCTGATCTCAGTGTCGACATCATCTATTTCTGTTTGCCTCTGCAGCTGCTTTAGCCTTCCTGTAGCATTCTGAATCTATAGGCATTCATATAGGTGTGCTTCCCCCTTTGCAGCTATGACAGCTTCCGCTCTTCTGGGAAGCCTTTCTATAAACTTTTGGAGTATTTCTGTGGAAACTTTTGCCCATTCACCCGGTAGAGCGTTTGTGGTGGTGGCCGGGCTTTCAATCTCTGTTGGAGTTTATCTCAGTGGGGTTTGAGATTGAGGTCAGGACTCTGTGTGGGCCAGTCAAGTTCATCTAACCACGCCTTTGTGCACTGTGGGGTGCAGTCCTGCTGGAACAGAAAAGGGCCTTCTGCAAGTTGTTCCCACAGAGTTGGAAGCACTGGTCTCGGTAAACTGAAGCATTAAGATTTGGCCCAGGCCAACCCCCCCCCAAAAAAGAACTGTAGTGTCACCAAAGCCAGACTTGTCCATCAGACTGCCAGACAGAGGAGCATGATTTGTGGCTCCACAGAGTATGCTAGCGCCATGCTTTACACCACTGCATGCAGCTGCTCAGCCACGAAGCTCCTGCTTCACACTTTCTGTGCTTATGCTAATGCCAGAGGAGGTTTCTGCACAGCAGAGCAGTGGTGGCTCTAACAGGCTCTGCGCCACAGCACTTGGTGACCCCGCTCATGGTCTGCCACATCGTCCCTAAATGCTCTGCAATTGGAATTGCTGCTACAGTAGCATCCAGTTGGAGTGGCAGGCTTGAATTCAGTGAGCCTCTGTAGAGCTCGACCCATGAAAACACCTGAATTCAAAGATTAAGAGGCTTTTGTTTACAGTGGATCTATGTCATACATCCGTATAGTGTTTAGCTAAAGCTTTGATAAAGTCTTGGCTTTCGCTCTGATGCTGTATGTTAACAGTTAAAACTTCGCTCCGTTGACGTCTCCTGTGTGTAGCTTCAGATGTGTCTGCATGCTGTTGACCGCAGCGGTTCGGGGGAATTTCAGACGTTTGTCCGTCTAAACACCAGCTGGTCTGAGTTTGACTGACTCAGACCCTCAGCAGAACATCAAACATCGGACTATCTCATTGCTTGGCTCGGTTTCACTTGAACACATCAAGGCTACCACAATGTTTTCATGCCAGTGGAAATGTCACATCATTTCAAAGAGAACTTCTGTTTTATTTATGGCTTAAACCCTTTTAGTTTTGACTGCCTAATCTGGACCTGGAAGAACTCTGACCAAGCTACCAAAAAGCAAAAGGACCTTGCCTGTAGGAGGAATTGTGCACGAGCAGTTGTTTTGCAGGAGAAAATGTGGAATCAGGGTGAGTAACAGAGGAGGTATTACCTTTTTTTACAGCATTCTGATGTGAGATCTGTATAAAGCAGAAACCATGCAGAGAAATCACTGCTTTGAGACAAATATTGTTAGTTTTTTGGTGCATTGATGGCTTGCAGATTGAAGTAATGATCAGGTGAGTGAGAAATTGGTCAGGATGAAGTCGTTCGCTCCTTATTTGGAGATAAAAAAAAGATTTGTATCTACACTTCTTCTGTTGCAGAACAAATTTGATATCTTTTGCCCTTCCTTTCCTGTTGTGATAAGAGCTGTTCTCTACATTCATAATGGATTTGTTAGTTTAAGAGATGTTATGAGGGCTCTTTAGAAAAAAAGAAGCAAGAATATTTCACGTCCCAGCTCAGCCCGGAAGCCTCAAGCAGATGTCTGGATTGGGGATTGCAATATTGCTCAGATTAAACAGATTCTTCTTAAAAATGCTGAGGACACTCTTCAGGTTTTGACTGCTTAAGGAAAGCTAAAATAATGCCGAGTAGCAACAAGCAAAATGGTTTTTTGAACAATGACCCAGTAGTGGTTTTATAATAAAGTGGTTTACACATTCGTCCAACAAGCTAAAGACGCCCAGTTCGATGCTGGGAGGAGACACGAGTCATGAAGGGCATCCTTCATAAAAAATAAAAGTCTGCCAAATCAAACATGCAGAGGAATCCGCCGTGAATATGGGAGCAGCTGAAAGTAGCTTTTTATTAAAAAAAACGATCATTTGATTATGAAAATGATGTCCAGTTCCTTCATTGACTCATAGTCCTGGGACCATATTTATCTAAAAGTAGCACGCTGTCTCGACAATAATAATAATAATAATGCTTTGGGGGGGGCAGTAATGGAAAAGGGTCCCTTGTTTACAGCTTATGATTGTTCAAAACTGGATAACTTCTTACTTTGGATTGGATCAGTGCAGACTGACGAAGCCGGAGACTTAAGCTGCAGATCGCTCGGCTGCCACACTTTGTAACCATCCCACTGTTCAAAAGGAGGCATGCATCTACCCTCAATGAGAGCCTCCTGCTCATGGCCATGTGTCAGGACGTAAAAATATCGATGATGTCATTGATCGCCACCAAGTAATATCCTCACATTTTGACTCGCTGCACTTTGTTGAACCCTGTTATGAATTTTCTCTCAGTCGTGTTTGAGCCTCTCGCTTGTGCGTTACCTTTTTCAATCATGCGAGCTATCATTGCTCACGCTGACACCCTTTTGTATTCATCCAAAAGCTCTCTTATGCCAGAGGAAATGACCTAGGAGCGTTCAAGACTGAAAAATTGTTCATTAATTGTTTGGCAGCAGGAGTACCGTGCAGACTTGATAATGTTGGCATGTCTGACCTTCTCAGCCTGTCACAGTCCCAGGACTGGACTACACCAATGATTAGCATCTTCCGCTAGGGCCCTACTTATTGTTTGTGGTAGTATGTCCGGTGCCACACCCCATATATCTCCATCCCTAATTATACATGGCTGGAATGAGAAATTAACATGGGGGCACATCATACAAAGATTAATAACAGAGCTAATACAATTACATTAGAGTGATTAAAAAAGGTTAAATATGTGATCTATTACATTGATCTTAAATACATTCAGACCTAATTTAATTTAACAGTACTATAATGCTGTAGTTAAAATATGTCCTATTAGTGTTTGGAGCCTGCATGTATAACGATTAATTACTGAATAATTGTTCCTACATTTCAACACTGGCGGGCTCTGAAGGGTGATTTATTTTCTTCAGTGGCTGTACAGAGATAGGGCTTAATTACAGTGGATAGCCTTATCTCCCCTCTCTAATCCGCTCTTTGGAGTCTCTCGCGTTCACGCCATCTAGTCGTCGATACCATCAGACTGTTGGCAGAGCCAGACAGAGAAAGTGATCCCCAATTTCTCTGTCACATTAAAGCTTATTCATGAAGTCTCCACTGTGAACCTTAAGAACTCCAAAGCGAGAGGAAAGAGTCGCTGAGGGCTGAAAACCTCGCCGCCAGTCTGAGGTCATCACCAGCTGGCACATTACCCACTTGTGCAGCTTGTGTCAGCTGGATTGACTGAAAAAAAAAAATGCGTGGTCAAATCTGATCAGATAATGGGCCGGGTTTCTTGCCAGGAGCAATTTGTTGCAGATATTCTTGTACTAATGCAGCCAATTTGACTGTTTACCGCCTCACCACGAGCAGAAAGCTGCGAGTCTGAGCTGTGTCTGTGATGTCGCCCAAACACCCGCGTGCATGCAGATAAATGTTTTGAATTTTAGCTGATCGCTGCTTTCACTTGGTAATTCACAATCAACTGTATTAGATATCTATTAGGCAGACTAGCACTTTAATTATTGCAGCTTGATGGAAGATTTCCAGCACACTAATAGTTGCATATATTAAATTAACTTGGGATGAATGGAAATTTGGCAGTTCAGGCAGACTGCATTTTGAAATGCCAAAAAGAATTGAGATCAGCTGATGTGTCTGAGCTGCTGTGATGTAAGACTCGTGATAAACCAGTGCAATAAACCAAAAAGTCACTGAAATTATATAAAGGGAATATCCTTCCAATAAATCCTGCACTGGCACTGAACAGCTATACAGGGCATAAATCACAAAGAGTAAAATTACCCAATATCAGCATTGGGGATGCTGGATTATAGTCATGCATAGATGCAATCTCTAGCTTTTCACATACTTTGTTTTGCTATCTGCATGCCACATATATATTTATGACCCTCTGCTGCACGCTGATTTTCTTTAAGAAACATTAGAATGTGTTGGAAAAATCATAAAGGTAACTTTCCAATCATTTAGTTCAGTTTGTTTACTGCTTTGTTCATAAAATATAGACCAAAAAAAGTGAATCTGTCCATCACAGAATTGAATGTGATGTCTTTAAAATGACCAACAGTTCAAAACCCACATTTTCACTGATTAAAAAAGAGGGACGAGCAGGAAGTCTTTGGCGACTAAACTGAAACAAATGTGTCAATAGTGCAAAATCCATCAAATTATTAATAACTGCATTGATTGTTTGTGGTCTCACCATCGGCTGCAACTTGAAAACCACTGAGCAGTAAAGTGAATAACATGCGTCATCTTGTCCCAGTGTTTTTGTTCTGCTGGAAAACCGGGGGTCCTGCCCCCCCCAACTCCCTCTACCCCCACCACCTCCAAATCAGGACAGCTGGTCAAACCAAACTGCAATAAGTGCCTGCAAATTATTTCAGGAATATGCTAAAGATTCCAAAGTGCTGATCCGGCCTCCAAACTCCCAGATCCCATTCCAACAGAGCATCTGTGGGATGCACCAGAATTAGCCTGATCCCACAATCCAAAGGATCTGCTGCCAACGTCCTTGGTCCAGAGACCACGGGACACCCCCAGAGGTCCCCTGTCCATGCCTTAGCAGGTCCAAGCTGTTTTTGCTGGCATGTGGGGGGAGCGACACAATATTAGGCAGGCGGTTTGATTGTTGCGGCCGAGCAGAGAGAATGAAAAGCAGTCGAGTGAGTCATTAGTAACGATCCCAAACTCGCACTGATGCAGTGTTTGACAAAATAACCACACTTGGAGGGCGACATTCACGGGCTGTCTTTCTGTCCTGCTCTGCCTCCATTAGTCTGAGTGCAGCTCGGTATGCCGGGTTCTCATGGAGATGGCAGGAAAACCGGGATGTTCTTCGGCACTTTCAGTGGCTGAGTGAGTTGATGTTTGTCAGAGTGGCAGATATTGGAGCTTGGGACTAGTTTGGCATCCCAGTCATCAGAGTTTGCTGTTTTCGCTGACCGTAGAAGGAAAAGTGTCAGAGCGAATGCAGCGCCTGTCCGCTCCCAAACCGTCATGCCGGCACAGCGACAGTCCTACCTGAAAGTGACACAACTGCGAGCTGACTAATTAGAGCAGAGATCCAACACAAATGTTTAATGAAGAGATAATATATTAACACACTGAATCCGGGAGTAATGGGACTACTTTGTCATTCATCTTTTTGCCTTGAAAATGAAACTTTCCCCTTCCACGTTAAAAGTGTGGACTCGCTAATGGGAGTTTTTAATGGAAGTTTTAATAAGTTAAGTTTTCTTTTTACTAGCTGCAGTGTGATTTTTATGCTTTCATGATAAAGTACTCTTCCATTGGTTTTCATTTAGGCGTAAAAGATTAATCAATTTTAAGGCACATTAAGCTCATTTTCTGCTTTTTTTTTTAATTCCATATATTTGCTAAAGATAATTCTGTCATTAAGCCACCTAGATAAGTTTCTCTGTTTCTGATTTGATGTTTTTAGATGTGAAAGAAAACATTTCTGTCACACTCATTAATTCCTGCACTATAGGAATAATATGTGAGGTTATATTTCCTTTGATAAATGAGGGAATTAAATGATTTTTCTAATAATGGAATTTATAATAATGTCCATTAATGTGGGGGCAGCCGATCTCCTGTGACTATAATGTCGCAGAATGATGAATCCATATGAGCTGCATACAGAAAAATGTCAGTTTTGTTATATTTTGAAGGGACGCCCTAATGCAGCAAAATCTTTGTGGCGGTGCCAGATGCTTCCTTCTTTTGGGTCGATGTTTGGGTGTTCCCAAAATAAATTTTCCCCCCATTCCTTGGTATGACTTGGGGTTGCCATTTTGCTTCATAATTCATGGACAGATGTCCTGACATTTTTATTTTAGAATTTGCTGTAATAATTAAGAATTTGCGGCTCCATCAGCGATTGCGAGCCAGCCTGGCCCACAGGCGGCAGAACTGGCCCAAACCACAATACTACTACCATCATGTTTCACAGATGGGATACGCTTCCCATCCAGGAACGCAGTGATTTCCTCTCCACAAGCACAGTACTTCTCGTGTGAACCCAAAAGTTTTCTTTTTGAACAAGCAGCCTTCTGGTTTGTCCACGTGATCTTTTTTTCCCCCTTGCAGCCCTGCAAAGCGCACCGTTGTTATCCCGTTGTTCAGAGTTATCCTGACCCGTGAACATTACCCGGCAGTGCCAGTGAGGCGGTTAGCTGCTTAGAAGTTACCCCGGGTTCCCGGGTTCCTGTGTGACCTTGCAGACTATTACACACCTCGCTCCCGGGTTCATCTTTATTGGTAGACGACTGCCGGAGGGGACACCAGCGCTCCGGAGTTTCTTTCATTTGTACGCGGTCGGTCTGACTGTGGATTGATGGCGCCCGAACGCCTCACAGATGGATTGATGACCTTTTTCCAGCCTGATGAGCATCAACAACTCTTTTTCTGAATTCTTCAGAAGCTCCATTTGTTCACGCCACGATTGCCTCCCACAAACGTGCATTTTAAAGATGAGACTTTAACAGATTCCTGTTCTTTTAAATAAAAACTAACACCTGCTTGTCATCCCAATTATTTAAAAAAAAAACTGTTTTTTTAAATACACATCTCACAGCTAATTGCTACATTAATGTAATTACTACATTAACTTTAATACTCATTTCCTCCTCTCTTCCACATATTATTGCAATTCTAAACCTAATTTTAGACAAAATATTACCGGGGGGTTATAAGCCCGTCTTTCTGCCTAAAATCCAATCAGCATTCAAAGGAGGTGGCTGATTTGTGCTAACTGAATACTATATGCCGGCACCTGATGTTATGGTGATGGTAATAGCACTGTCAAGTTTGACAATGTGGAGAAAGCAATACCGTCATTCCCCATATTCACTTTTGAAAATCTCATTTTGCTTTCATCTCTTCAATAACACAGAGCTGTCAACATGTAATTCAATGAGTGTCACCACTGCGCTTCAACGTTTTCTTTATCTCTTTTGCCAAAGCTGCTCGTACCATCCGGCATGACTTTCTGCTGTGTTTAAAACACGTTGTGGCCACTTTGGTTGCGATTGTACTTAATTAGAATGGGATACACAATCTCGTCTTTTGTGCAGCGCGATGGAATTTGCGCAAGGTCTCTGGCATTGTGGGGAACATTTGATCTGAATGAGATATTTTGATGTTTACAGCAATACGTCAGCGTAATAGCCGCCTTCATTCAAAGCTGTGGATGAAATGGGCTGTCAGAATGGAGGAAATTGAAACCAGTCAGCATCTTGGTCATTGTGAGAACACGGTCTACTGTTTCCAAAAGGAGTCGATGCTCAAAACACAAACACCGCCTGCCCTCTTAAAAGCACGTATACCATATAACATATAGTTACCCTGATTGACATGCGCCTCAAGGAGGGGCGGCCACTTCAAAGGTGTGTTTCCACCAAGGTTGAGATGACCCGTAAGAAGACCAAACCCAATGATGACTTGATCCTATTGTCGCCCCACTGTGCTCCACTGTAGTTTGAGTCGATTACTTTCTATGCATGGAAATGCTCAAAGCATCAGCTGTAAAACAGTGTAATTGTGCTTTAGCAGCGTTTCCTATCATCTACAATCCATTGTTCGCAAGCAGCAGCTTTCAGTGGAAAAATGAAACCTAAATACAAAAACTTTACCAATGGCCCAATGTGTAGATCCTGGACTTCATCGCCACAGTTAAAGGGCACGTATCACGTTTTTAAATCCCTTCTTTTCATATCTAAATCAGTCCCTTGTGGTCTCTATAAAGCACAGCTTACTGTACCTCCACAGACCCTCTGTTACACCTGTTCAGAGTCTTAGAGCAGCTGGTTTTGGTGCGGTCTCTTTAAATTTGAATGAGACAATTCAGGCCCCGCCCCCCTCCAGGTGGCAGAGCGTTCCACTCCACCCCGTTTGGCCATTTTTGTAGTTTGATAGCACCGATATGATTAGCTACCAGCAGATAAACAAGGAGGACTTTCCCCACTGATGTGAGGACATTTCTGAGAAAAATTCCATTTAACCGGCCGGGGTCAACGTAAGGAAACTCGTGGGTTAATACACCCAACAACCCAACATTCTGACTTACCTGTGTGCAACTTCGGCATAACCGAACTTGATGTTCTGATTTCAGATCCACTGCGGTGGTGCACAGAGGCAAAAATGATAAAACAAAATGTGCCCTTGAACAAATCTTATGGGCTAAATTGTATCTATTCTTAACTCTTTTAGCTATTAAAGCAGGAAGTGGAGGCTACAGATGCACTATGTAGTCATATCAGGAAACCAATTATGTCTGTAAAATAACAGCATCAGAAGAAAAGCAGTAATTATCTCGTGTGCATTCACTCTGTCTCTCTGAGCCGGCATTGGTAGCGCAACAGGAATGCAGGCTTAATGGACGTCACATAAGTGCACGCCCCGTGGAGCTCGGCGCGATAACCCTGAAGCCGGCGTGGGCGCCGTGGCCCAGCCTAAATGAACTTTGACTCCAGACTGTTTGTCACCTGCTGGTTTCAAAGTGGGAATTAGCTTTGGAACTATGGGGAGATGGACAAAGACGTTCTCGCCTTTTCATGGGATTTGCCGACTGCATAGAAACGCAGAGATCAGTTAATAAAATCCCCTCCCGGATAGACATTTTTAAATCTTCAGGCAGGATTTGAGTCATCTGTTTAAGCTGTTTCCCTGTAAAATGCCAATTTTTTTTTTTTTTTTTTTTTGTCTTCTTCTGTTCTTTGCCAGAGATCTAAAGATTCTAACGGATCATTTACATACAAAAGGATGATCCCTCTTTCTCAGACCTACAAGTGATGGGAATTATGCGGTGTAGTGCCGCTTGTGTTGTTGACTTGTTTTACGATAAGACGTGTGAACAACACTTGAGTTGTTTCCAAGCAGGCCGACACCGCAGTCATTTTCATCAGCACTCTTGTTCAGGTAATGTTTCTTCAGGCTCGCTGATTTCAGGGCTTATCTTGTTAAGAGCCCCCCGCTTCGCCACAGATCTGCTCGGCTGTCAGAGCCGGGGGCCCGCACATTTCAGGACTATTATTGGTGATTGTGGAATGACACTAATTAAAGTCATTGATGTTTAAAATCAAGCTTGTTTTGTCACAAAAAGCTCCGACAGCTTCTCAAACGTGGCCCCGTCATGTAAGTTATCATGCCATTTGTTTTCAAGCCATGTGGAGAAACTGGTGTGTGTCTGTGTGTGTGTGTCACCTCATTAAAAAAAAAAAGAGAAAACACACCTCAGGATGGGCTCTGCTTGAGGTGTTTTCATTTTTAGCAGTGAGCTCAAGCTCACTGAGTCTAAATTTAATCTAATATTTATTATAATGGAGCAAAGTCTGTTTACCTAACGTCTCCCAGCTGACTCTAGTGACATCATTTGTGCATCATTTATTATTTGAAATGTTAAGTGATACACAACGTCAGATTCCTGACACATTGAGTGTGTGAAAGCAGTCGAATGCCGAGTTGATGTGCTTATGGAAATAATATAGGGCGTTTTGTCACCTCACATTTCCTATTATCTGGATAGAGGCGCTGTACAGTTTTTAAATCTGCACAGCACAGTTTTGTCTGCCCAGCCACTAATTTAAATATCTGGTAACTAGAGCTTTTTCTTTCTGTTTTTCTAGTAACTCCAGCTCCTAATGCCTCATCTTTATCCCCGCTTTTAGCCTTGAAAATATCCACTGATGGGATGGACACCGGACACACCAGCGAAGGGGAGAAGCTGGTTTTGGGCTCCCCGTCCCGTCAGCCTCGCAGATTTAATCAGAAGCTTGTTTTTGAGAAATATGACAGCTTGTGTGCTTTGTGTTTTGGGTTTGGAAACCCGAGGACAGGCAGCGACTTGCCCTTACATCTAATCAAGTGCAGAAAGGTACATAGTGGTCTTGCCGAAGGAGAGCGTGTCAATTATTCATCAGCTGGCTCCGGCCTGTAAATTTAATCTTTGTTTTACCGTATTTTCAGTTATTTTATGTCTTCTGTAAACTGTGCTGGCATTCGCCTGGATGTGCAGGAAATGAAAGTAATACATTTATTAAACAAAGGTCTAAATCAAGTAACAAGGAGAGGCGGACTTTGAGGGCCTCTTTTATTTTAAAATGAAGCCAAGGATCCAGTGCAGAGACAACGGCAGCTTCTAGTTTGGATCGATCATATAGATATCGCTTGTACATGTTCACCACCCAGTCACAACATGTAAACCACCTGTGTATTACTGTCCCCAAAACAGCAGGATGCATAAGTCCGGGGGTGGGGTGGGGGGGTCCTGTGCTGTCTGGCACTGGGACCCTAGGTCCTGCAGGTCCTGCAGGTCCTGTGGGTTTCAGGGTGAAGCCTCTGTGAACCAGGTGCATCCCACAG